>JAVTVY010019331.1:0-71534 GCA_036873755.1 Hanleya hanleyi | reverse complement strand
GGTACGTGGGCATGCGTACGATGACGTGACCTCCGAGCTCTGAAGTCCAAAAGCTCCAAGCTCAGACCCAAAGAGCTCCGAGCTCCAAGAGCTCCGCCCCACGGGGGCTACCACCACACTTCACACTTCACACGGTCCATTTGACCAGGGATGGTCCCTCAATCACTCAACAAACATCCACGAATCCCCAAAATGCCCGCTTTCTATACTACGGCCAGACAGCGCATGCGCAAAATGATGAAAACGGACGATAGATTATAACCACCTCGCTGGGGGTCTAATAACACCCCAGCCACCAGTCAGATTTTTGGACCGGATTCGGGGCCTTCGCGCACATCGCCGGAAGTGACATCATATATGGTAAAATAGATGTTTAACGAAAATTTTGATTACTTTTCAAGTCTGCATAATACCTCCGTTGACCTAGCGTTAAAAAGAATTATCTGGAGATAATTTTTCCTGTTTATCTGGACAGAGCATATGAAAAGTAGTTCGCTCATGTGCAACACTAAAGGAGTCGTTTGGTCGGATTCAAACTGAACCGTGTGTTGGTTGGTTTCCCCTATACGTCATAGCAACGTAGTAAAGGTCAACTTCCGCTATTGGAGGCAGGGATGTTATTGGAGCCTGCGAAATGGAGCATGCGCTGTGGGGAGGTTGGATAGATTAGTCCAGTCGGATCCCACTCACTCACTCACCGTCGTTAGTGCGTCCATGCGTTAAGACGGACGTTGGGGACGCCTCACGGGCGTTGTGCACGCTTCACTCACTCACTCACTCCCACTCACTCACTCACTCACTCACTCATTCACTCATTCACTCATTCACTCACAGTCACTCACTCAGACACACGCGCGCATACACTCACACTCACAGGTAACTCTACCAGGTAGTTGGATGGAAAAATAGGCCGTTATCTACTCCAAATGCGCTCCATCGCACCTCCAAACTCCTGCTTTCGCTAATTCTCTCACTGATGACGTCACAGATGACGTGGACATCCCCCAAATCGAAGTCTACACCCCGAGAGCTACAAGATGACACCTCCCACGACACATTGAGACCAAGGATGGTCCATCTCTACCCCAAATACCTTCCTTCACTGCCCCAAAATGCCCACTTTCGTTACTACTCGTTCTGCTGACGTCACCCATGACGTCACAGATGACGTGCACAGCCCTCAAATCGGAGTCTACACCCCGAGAGCTACAAGATGACACCTCCCACGACGCATTCGGACCCATAGTGGTCCATCTCTACCCCAAATACTTTTCTCCACTGCCCCAAAATGCCCACTTTGGCTACTACTCCTACTGATGACGTCACCAATGACATCACAGATGACGTGGACAGCCCACAAATCGAGGTCTACACCCCGAGAGCTACAAAATGACACCTTCCACGACCCATTCGGACCAAGAATGGGTCCTCTCTACCCCAAACACACCCCCACGCACCCTGAAAATGACCACTTTACTTACTACACCCAACTGCACATGCGCAGATTGACACGACTTGCACTTAAAAACACGCCATTCTGACTCTACCCCACACAAGCTTCATTTGGACACATTGCACGACCCACTTGGACCCATAGTGGTCCATCTCTACCCCAAACACACCCCCACGCACCCCCAAAATGCCCGGTTTCTATACTACGGCCAGACTGCGCATGCGCAGACTATTGAACACGGAGGAACCATTAGTCCAGTCGGATGCTCCTCCACGAGAGCTTCAAAATAAGACCTCAAACGACACCATAGGACCATCAGGGACTCACCTAGATCCCAAAACGTCCACCCCGTATGGACCTAGGTGTAAGGACATTTCCCCCAGTTAAATAATTTGGCAAAAACACCATTTTGTTAAATATTTTTTTTTATTTTCGATTAAAAGGATATAAGGATTTTGACATATGTTTTACGATAAATGAGTCACATAGTGATAAGATACTATACCTATACACAGTATATATAAGTATTATACAATCTTATAACACATTTTGAAACAATACTCAGAGATTGAAGTGAAAATAGTATCGTAGCACTTTAGGCCGGGGTCCAGAAGCTCTTGGGTCCTACATGGCTGGAGAAGCATTCTAAGCGTTCTAACTAGTTATTTCAAACTTATTAAAACTTATTAAAACCCCCGGATGTGAATTTTAGTCACATAATTTATATTTTTGGGGGATTCTCAAACCCAACCTAAAAGATTTTTTGTTTGTTAGAATGGTTTAACGGAGGTTCATTATCGACGAAAATAGCAACAACAACAAGATGGTCGGGTGAGAAAAATGTACTAAAAGACTGTATAATACTGCTATATACTGTGTATATGTATAATATCTTATATCTATTTGACTCATTTATCGTAAAACATATGTGGAAATCCTAATATCCTTTTTATAGAAAATAAAAAAAATATATTAAAAATGTTTGTGTTTTTGCCAAATTATTTAAAAACTACGTTCAAAATAACCTAAAAATATAGGGTGGGGGAAATGTCCACTGGGGAAAATGTCCACTGGGGGAAATGCCCACTGAGGGAAATGTCCATGGGGGAAATGTCCGCTGGGGGAAATGTCCACTGGGGGAAATGCCCTGGATCCATGGACCTATACCCATAGCCATGCAGTATAAGCCTATTAGTAGACCAGCCACCCAACCCAAAGATGGCTAGAAAACTTTTTGATGGCATCGCGTGTTAAAAGCTGTCATCCAGGCTTAATCAACTCTACATGGTGTGCAGATTACGATGTGACCGGATGACATTCTCACTTTTGACCGTTAAGGTCATTTTTGAGGTCATAAAGGCCATTAGAGGTCAAATAAGGATAAAGCATCTATTTTTTGCAATATCTTCGTAAAGGAAGAGTGATTGTGACCGATGTTTTTAACTTGCTTCATTTTTCTTCTGGTCTTACTTACTGGTGATTTGCATATTCACAGATGCAATGGATTCTGGGAAATTTTAACACTACCAAACCTTGGTGGGGGGAGGCATTGTGACCCCCTTCCAAAACTTTCTGCCCTATCTTCGAATCGGTAAACAATTGAGAGCTGACACTCCATGGCTTTGTAGTTTATCATACCGGGGTCATGTTGAGCCTATTTGCATAGCTACGAGCAGAAGAGTAAATTCAAAATGGCGGCCACGTGGCGTATCAGAAAAAAATGTTGTTTTCGTTATTTTTGGTTCAAATTCCTACTTTTCTGTGAGGAAAAGGGGACAAAAACTATTTCATTTTACATCAGATGATTATTTACTAAATTATCATGCAGTTTTTAACACATAAATAAAAAAATCATCACGTGGCCATCTTGGATTTTTAAAACATTTTCTCGTAGAGCTTGATCCAATGGTATAGTGTGATAAGATTCAGCTCCCTAGCTGGAGGGACAAGAAAAACATCCATGCTTAATCAACTCTACATGGCGTGGGGATTGAGATGTGATCGGATAACATTCTCATTTTTTACCTTGAAGGTCATGTTTTAGGTCATGAAGGTCAAGAGATGTCAAAAAAGGATAAGTCGTCTATTTTTTTCTATATCTTCGTATAGGAAGAATAATTACTACATTATGGTTGGTAATATTTTATTAGGTAATTTGAGTATTCACGGATGCAAAGCATTATGTGAAAATTCAATATAACATCCACCTCTGATCTCCTTGCTATGTGTAAGTGTAGTGCCCCACTGATCTGGTTCTAATCCCCAATCCGCATGATCGAAACTTCAAACTTATCAGTTTGATAGCTCAACTGACAAAATTGTCCGTCAACAAGGGAAATATTTGATGGCGCTCATGATTGTTGGACAGTACCTGGCTGTCACAAGCCAGAAATTACACACAGAAACATTTGTTAACCTAAATCGTGTTGATCCACTGATAAGCTTGGCATAATGCAGAAGCAAAGTAACTCCGAATAAACTTAATAAACGCATGGTGACAGTCTCAATATTTCGACAAAATTTTATTTGTCATCTTCAGGATGTGATTTAACAGCAGTTACATGCTCTTATATACAAAAACGACTAACAAAGACTGAAATGGTTAGATACACAAAATTAGAGGGCAATAGCCAATCAGATAATATGTGAACATAACAAGGTAAACATGAGTGGCAAATAGGCATGACAAGGAATACACATAGGCCTGGCAATACACAATCGAAATGGCAATAGTTTGATAAAGATTAATAGTGACGGGTGGTGATTTATTGAGGTGTGTGAATGTGTATAGAGTGGCAGCAGAAATGTCAATCAGGGGAATAAACACAAGTGAAACAGAGATTAGAAAAAAATAAAATATATGTATTAAGTTGATTCATGGAGTTAAATAAGGAGGAGAGACAACTCGGCCAGATCAAAGTGTTCAATGTACGATTCCGCCACAGCAGGGATTCGTCGGATTAGCCTGTGTGTATTTGGGGGATTAAAGCAGGTTCGGTCATGTTCGGCAGTTGTCGGATTCCCGTGCATGCATCCCATCGACGTCATCAAAGCTATTATAAATTGAGTGTATTGGAAATGTGAATTGGTACTTAGCTGCCCGCTGTGCACGCCGCCGGGAAGTGTTGAGTTTGACCATGGAGGGAAAGAGAGACCATTATGACCCAACAGTGATAGGCACATCACTTACATCGTTTCTATTATAAATTATATTGGGATTTTAAATTTTTCCAGCTTGACACTTGCTGAAAACATGTTTTATATGATGAGGTTATATGCGTGTATCATCACACGTACCGTTCTCAAATTATGAAGACCGACACATTAACAGGCCTCGACAGTTCTCACTCAGGTCTTCATAAAAGAATCTCTTGTTGATCTTCAGCTATAAATATGCTGTCTGTTTGAACTAGATATTCATTCACAAAACAGCGTCTAACATGGCCTATGTTCTTCGAGATACCGACGAAGATGTATTAGATTTGAGCATATCGGCTGAAGATGAGGCTGAAATTAACTCAGCAAAATTCAGCGACGACGAAGAACCCTATTGTATTTGCGGTGAACCGAACGACAACATGATGATTTGGTGTGATCCGACCACGATGCGAGTACGAATGGTGGCATTATGGCTGTGCCGGCATAACGGAAGATACCGGAAGATTTCGCCAGTTTCATACGACAGCGGTTACAAAGAAATGGTGGATGAACGTCATCGATATCACGCTGGATATCTATGCCACACGCCTGCAAGATTTGTTTCTTGAATTTGTGTTTCGGAACCGGGTTTCTATCGAAAGGATACAAGGTTTCGGTCCCCGCACACAAGCGACAGGCTAACCGAAGTTGTTCCACATGCAGGTCCATTTTTCTGCCGTGAGAAAGAATATCTTCGTTGTGCTGAAAGTGTTGCTCTTGGTCAGAAAATTTTGTAAATAAGTTGTCGAACATGTATTTTCAGCTCTTATATATCAAAATATAAGTTTTTAAGTTAGTATAACCATGGAGTTAAATAAGTTTTATTTAACTCCATGGTATAACGTCATTAGAATAAAATGAACTGTTGATATTCGTCAGCCTATATAATAGCTTTAATACCGATGCCCGTCAAGAACCCCATCGGGCCAGAAGTGATCTTCAATACACAAGTATTGAAGATCAATTAGCGATTAGCACGCAGGGGGTAAAACGGCCTTGGCTGACTCATTAGTTAATAGCTTTGAGGCAGCGCAAAAGCGAAAAAAGGCCAATCTAGTGTTCACAATATTGCATTTTATCCAAATTCAGGCTTCCGGTCCCTAAAATGGTAAAGACTGATATGTACTCTTTTATTTGATCTTGAACGCAAGCACAAAATGTGTCATTTTTGAAAAGCGGAAATTCTGTTAATTCGGCAGTGAAAATGATGTATTTTCTGTTCGCGGCAAAATTGCCCATGTATTTTAAATGGGGTTTTTGAGAATTTTTCTATCGTTTATTTTTTTAGCTAGTGCAACCGGTCCCTCATGTGCTATTCGTTTCCACATTCGCTGTACTTATACCAAGTTCCCTGCAAATTTTTGTTTTGTTGAGAAATGCGGAAATCGTAGAAAAACGATAAAATATAAAAAACGACAGTATAATTCCAAAGTCCTGTAACTAAGCTATCAATGGTCATATTCTGATCAATGAAATATGCTCATATTCAGTATGATTTCAAATTGCCTAATATTTGTGTTGCGCATAATTAATGCATCGTTATTTTTACGTAGAACTACTGCGCATTTTTAATTTCAACTTCCGTTGATGTTTTTCTGCGGCGAATAAGAACCAACGACTCGGTCGGCGGAATCATACATTGAACATCAAACGGACAGATCGTGACTGACGGCCATTCAGAATACAATGGCTCTGCGGGCGATCTCACGGGTCAGCGACCCGCGGCTGGCGCAGTTGTCTCTCCTCCTTATTTAACTCCATGGTTGATTAGAGAAACGTAACAAAGGTACATGTATGGAGGATTGAAATCGGAAATAAAATATAGAGAATTAGATAGTTACAGAACGGGAAATGCTGAATTATATTAGGCTATTAATTAACAAGACAAGGAATACACACACCACAGAAATGCTGGATGGTTGTATTATCTTATCTAAACAGTGATTGATGGAATAAAATATATATATATAAAAAACATTGAAATTGGCAACAAAATACCAAAATAATAAACTGTAAAAGCTTCGAAAGAGCTACAGTTATTCAGGTAGACTACTGTTTATTATTTTGGTATTTTGTTGCCAATTTCAATGTTTTTTATATATATATTTTATTCCATCAATCACTGTTTAGATAAGATAATACAGCCATCCAGCATTTCTGTGGTGTGTGTATTCCTTGTCTTGTTAATTAATTAATATAATTCAGCATTTCCCATTCTGTAACTATCTAATTCTCTATATTTTATTTCCGATTTCAATCCTCCATACATGTACCTTTGTTACGTTTCTCTAATCAACTTAATACATATTTTCTTTTTTTTCTAATCTCTGTTTCACTTGTGTTTATTCCCCTGATTGACATTTCTGCTGCCACTCTATACACATTCACACACCTCAATAAATCACCACCCGTCACTATTAATCTTTATCAAACTATTGCCATTTCGATTGTGTATTGCCAGGCCTATGTGTATTCCTTGTCATGCCTATTTGCCACTCATGTTTACCTTGTTATGTTCACATATTATCTGATTGGCTATTGCCCTCTAATTTTGTGTATCTAACCATTTCAGTCTTTGTTAGTCGTTTTTGTATATAAGAGCATGTAACTGCTGTTAAATCACATCCTGAAGATGACAAATAAAATTTTGTCGAAATATTGAGACTGTCACCATGCGTTTATTAAGTTTATTCGGAGTTACTTTGCTTCTGCATTTGTTAACCTATATGGTATTGTTCTTGTACAAGTAGTTTGTCTACCAGTCAGATACAAGATAAAGTGGTTTTAGATATTCTTTTTGGAACATATGAGCAACATTCCATAAAAGTGGAGGGAGACGGGTACCCGTGTTCGTAGTCAGATTGTCAGGATAATTATCTTTTACCAGGTGTCCCCAGCTGTTTGTAGACACATGGTCAGGAATATTGCCCTAGACCAGGTGTCCCTGTTTGCAGTCAGATGGTCAGGATAATTACCCCTTATGAAGGAAAACCTAACCATACCAAGGAGGCCTTAGCTTAATATTTGTCAGAAGAGTTAAACATAATTTGATAATCAGACAAGTACATATGGTAGTTGCTGGATGATTTCATGATTGAAGGAAACAAAATTTTCAACCAGGGTCATAGAATTCAACATTATACAGCGAAGTTTGGCATGAAGAGATGCATATAGTCACTCTTTTGAGACGGGTTTACCAGCTGAAAGTTGAAGACAGATTGAATTGTCAGCCTGGTAACCACCAACAAACAATCATCTATGTGGCCTCTGGTACCACCAAATGCTTGGCGACTCTTACAGGCTCTCGTTGCATCAGTAGAAATTACCATAACGGAGAATAACTCATTTGTTTAATTGTTCATGAGGTGACCACACCAACCAACATTAAAATTTCGAAACGCCATTGTCCTGGTGTGTAATCAGTCATGCATCATTTTTGCATGGATGCCCAGAATGGCGCGACCACACATCCCCTATTACCGACTCAAGCGCTATTCGATTCATGGATCGAAGAGGAGGGCTGATACCATAGCTCTGTTAACTTGAAATCGTGCATGTGAGATGTAAGCGACGCCAGACCTATTAGACCTGATGCCACCACTCTTTGACTAATGTGTGAAAAATGTAGAAGATTGCAAAAGCGCTTCAAGGTTTGCCCAAATAGCAGCCTGAAATTAGGTGTCGTAAGTGATAGATGAAAGGAAGGGTATAATTTTGAATCCTTGGGGCAAGAGGCCTTATATGTTTCAACAAATCTGCATAAAAGCCGTTACCGGTATGCGAATCAGTACATGTTTACGATCAAAGAAATTGCATGTTGTTTGAGATAAGAAAAATGTTCCATATAGGACTAAATCAACGATTAACCAAATTTCTTAAGACAACTCATGGCCAACATTTCAAATCCATGTGTGAACCGATACACCTAGGATTATGTGAAGTTCACTGCAATGCAAATAAGGGATAAGTTCCTAATGGAAGAAGAGTCACACCAGAAGCTGTCCCCACTCCCACCAGTCCTGGTAGGTTTAATGTCAGCAGCTAGAGCCTGTCCTAGCTTATTATTTCAGGTTTTATGTGTGGTCCAATGAACTGTATGTGCTGCCACCTGTGCTATTAATGCTGCAGTATGAATCAGTAAATACAATATTTAGTGGATGTATATGACAGCCATATTGGAAAATGAACGAAAATACACGACTATAAGATTTCTTCATGCGTTAATTCCCAGAAAATGTCTCAGCCATTCAATGTAAATGCACAAATACAGCTTGGCATACGCCAGTTTCAGAATCAGCAGGTCCAAATTTTGTAAAAAATAAAAAAAAATAAAAAAACCATTATACCACATTCTACCCACAAATGCCTTAATATGTACTTTCCAGGGCTATATTCCGGTTTTGGGACTAGTAAAAAGAATAGATTTCCGACCCTGTTAGCACATGTAAATGCTCAAATGAAGCCGGCGTTCACTTCGGGAGTGTCACTTCAATGGCCATAAAGATGTCGTATAATGCCTTGCTGTCAGATATGCATACGCGTAGTAAATGATACCGAAACTACATATATTACATATGGCCGCCACTTTGAATTTCTCACAATTCCAATCTGATGGATAAGGATCCAGAATGACCCAAGTGTGTTCAGATATAAAGGAAGCTCGCCTTGTTTAACAGTTAGAAATCGCCTTGTTAAACAGTTACAATTTGATTACTTCAGAGTAAGTTTTGGATGAAATTTACAGGGCGCCATATTGAATTTTCTCATGATCATTTGTACCAGTGATTATGCAGATATTTTCAAAATGAGACCACTTGAATAAACTATCAAGTGTTAAAGACTGAGCCAGCTTCAATCTTCAGTTACTATGCTTTCACGAAAAGTTTGATAAAATATCCTGTTTTGTACCCACGTGACCTATTTGGCCTAAAAATGACCTTTAAGGTCAAAAGCGAGAATGTCATCCGATCACATCTCAATCCCCACATGATGTAGAGTTGATTAAGCGTGGATGATTGCTTTTAACACGCGATGCCATCAAAAGTGTTTTTTCATCTCTTGGCTGAACGTGTGTGAATTTCCCAGGCTGGACCTATCCCTCCCATAGCCAGCCTATGGGGCTATATACAGACCTCGGTGACTTTTCCAAAAATTTCACCGATTCGCTCCGGGACCCCGCCCATCGTGTTTTTCGTGGCGAGACGAGAAAAACGAGACCCCACAATACGTCTAGTCCGTCATTCATAATTCAGCCGTCGTCCATTGAAGAATATCCGCGTCCATAATCCAAAGACCTATTCCATATCCATATACAGTATTAGCACCAAATTCAATCATAGTATACATAAACATAGGCTAGTTTCCTGCAAGAGAGAAGCGGTCAATGATGCCGACAAGACATCATGATGTTCCAAAAATATAAAATCCGTATCGCTGATCAGTATTCTTAATCCATAATAATCGTTCTAAAGTCGTTATCTAGAGAATGGTGTATCTCAGTCACGCTTTGATTGTGACTGTTCATATGAGCACCATGAGGATCTTGAAGCACATGGGTTCATACGGCCCCTAGCCCCGGGTTAAGCGGAATTAGACACAAGTTACGAAACGTAACGCCATAGATCTTGCACGCTACGTTCGTATTTTGCTATCAGCATGCGATATGTATCGCCAAATTTGAGAAACTTTGAGTGGAGGCGCTTGGTGGAATAGCCCTGTTTTATAAGTTTCTGCAACAATGTTTTGTGACGTTGATTAAAATCGTCACATTTAACACAGGATCTAGCAAATGCTACTAAGCGAGATATGTATACGCCATATGCAGGTCCCACTGGAATATTACTGTCCAGAAAGGGATAGTTTACGATGTCGAAATTGTAATCATCTCTTTTGTCATAAAGTCGACGAAAGAGAATGCCCGCATCATTTTTGTAGAGATATAGATCTAAATTTGATGTGCCTGTAGGGCTATCTGTAGTTTCCTTCAAATCCAGTGAAGGTGGATATATCCTTCACTGTGTCATTTATATAGCGATTATCCACAGCGAGAAGATCGTCTATATAGCGTTTGGTGAATGAGAAGGAACGGGCTTTGAATGGATCGATTTTTGAAAGCGCCTGCAAGTAGTCATATTCATAAGAGAACAGATACAGGTCAGCCAACAGGGGTGCGCAATTAGTACCCATTGGAATACCTATATGCTGTTGATATATTGTGTTGCCAAATTTCACATAGATATTTTTAATGAGAAATTCAAGCAACTCTATAAACAAAGAAACATCCCATGAATGATATCTCTTGTATGTAGTAGAGCCAAAGAATGCTTTATGGCTTCCGACATTAATATATCTACGATCAGTTTTCTTGAACACAGATACTATTAATGAACTTAGACGGTCAATAAGGTCCTGATGAGGGATTGTAGTATAGAGAGGAGAGAAATCCCATGTGGATACATGCCTGTACGGTATGTGACCTTTAGCATCAAGTTCCTCCGTAAGAGTTTTTAATATCCACATACATTCAACGCCAGAGTTTTTAGAAATAGTGGCGCAATACCTTTCCCAAAATGCTTTTACCCCCTGAAGGGCCCTCGTCAATAAGGTTGAAAGAAGCTTGGTGGTGCAGCTTCTAGAACCAGCTATGAATCTAGCTTTGTATGGTGATTTATGCATTTTGGGAGTCCAGTATACTTTTGGTGTGTCGTTATGATTGGTTGGAAGACAAATACCTCTTTCCCTGAGAAACGTTTTGTGATTGTTAAATAGATCTTCCAGAGTAACTGAAGTTTGAGAGTAAGTAGACGTATTTGATGATGATAGGTCTACACTCAATTCTTTAACCAGCACCTGGTAATAGTAATATTTACATAGGAATATTATATTATTTGGAGCTTTGTCTGCTGGGACAATGACGAATTTACTCTGGAGATTTGCAAGAACTTCTTGCAAATTGAGGTTTCTCAGTACTTGTTTTGCTTGGGGAAGAGTACTTCTGTCAATATGGCGGATTGTTTCAACGACCTTGCTTTTGGTGAGGTCCAGCCAATCAGCGATTACTGTAGGTTCAACTTTTTCTCGCTTCGACCAATCAAAAACGTACTGTTCCAATGCAGACAGGACTATCTTCTGGTCAGCCTTCAGATTTATTCTTCTCGGCTCTCTATATTTAGGTCCTTTCATCAGGAATAATTTCAGGTCCTTATCACTCACCACATCAAGGTCACCAGTCACAACCCATAGTAAAATGCAAAAAAAAAAATCACTATCCCCATGCCCCATACAGGCATTTCCCCTTATATTGTATAATACAGACCCCTATTGTAGGGGTAAAGTCCGTGTTCCGCTTTTTATAGTTTCGGAAAAAAATCCTAATTTTACATGCACCCACCCCATTGACTTGATAGGCAGGCCCCGATAAGCCGGGGAACCGATATTAGCCCTTTTGGCTAGAGTTAATAGGGGTTTTCCCCTATTTTAGGGGTAAAGTCCGTGTTCCGCTTTTTACATTTTCGGGAAAAAATCCTAATTTTACAAGCACCCACCCCATTGACTTGATAGGCAGGTTCCGATAAGCCCGGGGACCGATATTAGCCCTTTTGGCTAGAGTTGATGGGGTTTTCCCCTATTTTAGGGGTGAAGTCCGTGTTCCGCTTTTTATATTTTCGGGAAAAAATCCTACTTTTACATGCACCCACCCCATTGACTTGATAGGCAGGCCCCGATAAGCCCGGGGACCGATATTAGCCCTTTCGGCTAGAGTTGATAGGGTTTTTCTCTATTTTAGGGGTAAAGTCCGTGTTCCGCTTTTTATATTTTCGGGAAAAAATCCTAATTTTACATGCACCCACCCTATTGACTTGATAGGCAGGCCGCGATAAGCCCGGGGACCGATATTAGCCCTTTTGGCTAGGGTTGATTGGTATTTTCCCATATTTTAGGGATATAGTCCGTGTTCCGCTTTTTATATTTCCGGGAAAAAACCCTAATTTTACATGCACCCACCCATGACTGGATGCCCCTTAACGAATGCTTCACTTTGATACCTCACTCGACCCAATCGGACCATGCAGCGTATTTGGGGACTACTTTTTTCTCCGCGGAAGCTTTTTCCTGCGACCGCATCACCACCAGACCACATCACCGCGGAAGAATACATGCCCTTGCCCAACACGTGACGTCATACTACCAGATGCACTAATTCTTTGAGACGGCGTATTTTTTTTGAGACGGCGCACACCTTTGCATGAACTATAATGCATTTGTCCTCTAAGCCAGATTCTTACGCCAGGTCAATGGGACCTTTTCCGTGTTTTATATACTACTAGCCTCTTTACACGATTAGGCGCATTTACATAATTAAGCGCAAATTTCGTACACGATTAGGCGCAGTTCCACCATTAAGCGCAAATTTCCTACACGGTTAGGCGCAATTTTTTTACACGATTTGGCGCTGACACGATTAGGCGCAAATACACGATTAGGCCCCCCACAGGGGGTTGTTAATTTAGTCTCCAAACGTCACTGACCGAACTAGGTCAGTAGTTTCCCGTGGATGTTACGAATAGATAAAACGAAAGCAAACGTATTTTTAATATGTCTAAAATATGAAACCTTGACCCAAAACCATGCAATCTTATGTTTTCAATGACACTATATCCACCGTGACATTGCATCGCACTATCATATTTTAGATATATTAAACATCTATCCTAAAATGTATGCGAGAAAGACATAAACAGACGAATGCCCGATTTCAAACGTCCGCCGACGCTGTTTTGTGTCACTTTTAACGCGAACCGTTTACAATATAAAACTTTGATATTTTCTCTTCACGAAACATGGTTTTGTGCAGAATTGACGAAATTAACGTAACAGTTACAGAAGTTTCGTGTAACTGCCGGTGCTCATTTCAAACTTGATTGAATAGACGTCAGGTTTTTGGACTACACGCCATCCCAAACGTAATATTCAATACGGAACTGCGCATCTGAAAACCCCTCGGCTCTGGGCGCCAGCCATTCATAATGTATTCAATTTGAACCATACTACTTTGAAGACGTCAGGAACACCAAGCAGTCAAGTGACAAATATACAGATTATCAAAAATTTTGCAATGAGAAATGGCTTCAAAGGTTTCCGTCCGATCAGAGAAACCGGCAGTCATTACTTGCCTCTTGATGTATCGATGATGTATACCAAGCATCATACTGAACACTTGAACAGTATCAAATGATATATAGATCATCACTGATTTTACGTAAATTAAAAATGGCTGCCAAGGTTTCCATCCAATCAGAGAAAACGGTTCTGTCATTCATTTGACAGTTTTGCATCAAACACTAGAACAGTACCAGAGGTATAGATTTTGGATAAATTAAAGATGGCAATCAAGTTTTCCACTCAATCAGAGAAACTGGTTGTCATTAATTGTAAGATTCTTGGTGTATCGATGATTTATAGTTTCATAGGAAGCACTAAAATGGTATCAGATATAGATCATTAATGATTTTGCATAAATTAAACAATTTATTTCCAAGATTTCCGCCCAATCAGAGAAACCAGTTCTGTCATTCATCATAAGTCTCTTGATGCGTCGATGATGTTTGCCAAATTTTACATCGAGCACTTGAACGGTATCAGAGATAGAGATCATTAACGATTTTGCATAAATTAAAGATGGCCGGCCATCCTTCCCGCCACTCAGAGGAACTGATGTGGTTATTTATTGCAAGTCTCTTGATACATCGATGCTGTATAGCAAGTTTCGTATAGAACACTTAAATGGTAGCAGAGAAATACATCTTTTGTGATTCTGCATAAATTAAAGATGACCACCAAGGCTTTCACCCAATCGGGGAAACTAGTTTGGTGATTTCTTTAAAGTTTATTGCTGTATCGATAATCTATACCAAGTTTCACACTGAACAGCTACATGGTTTCCGGGATTGGCATTGCAAGATTAATGGTTTCGCATAAATTAAAGATGGCCGCCAAGGTTTCCACCCAATCGGGTCCAGATTCAATAGGGTTCTGGTTCACGAGCATATGGATGTGCACGGCAAGTTTGGTGTGCCTAGGGTACTGTAAGTTGTTCTGAATATATCTTGATAACGAAAAAGATGTGACGGTTTCGCATAAATTAAAGATGGCCGCCAGAGTTTCCAAGCAATCGGGTCCAGATTCAAAAGGTTGTGCCTCACGAGCATATGGATGTGCACTGCAAGTTTGGTGTGCTTAGGGTAAGTCGTTCTAAAGATATCTTGGTAACGAGAAAGCTGTGACGGATGGACGGACGGACGGACGTACATGACGAGGACAATACCCTTCGGCTAAATTTTGGCCGAGGGGTAAAATCAATTCTACTCATAATCAACTGGTGCTGGCGTTGAAATGGTAACGCGAATTTATATCACAAATAAACTGAAATTTTGAATAAAATATAAATATATATTGGAATAAGTTTAATTTTTGTCAAAATGGATCAACTTCAGTACAAACAGCCCCACCTTAGTCCAAAAAGTTCCACTTTAGCCAAAACAATTTCACGTTTGTCCAAACAGGTCCACTTTTCCTAAAAAGTTCCATTTTAGTCCAAATGGTACCACATCCCTTTGTTCAAAACCTTGTACTTTGGTTGAAATAGTTTACTTTTATTGTCGAATAAAGTCTACTGTCGAACGTGCCCGAGGCAAATGTTTTTTTGTTTTTTTGAGATGGGGGGAGGGGAGAATGTAAGTGTAATGACATGTTCATTCGTGGAAAATTTATATGTGGTGCTTGCTGGTTTTGAATATGGTTCTGTTTGATGGCAAACACCAAGGGGAACGTGATTTATGTCGATTTGGGGTTATTTTTTAGATTGCTACTGTTTCGATTGTTTCATTTCTTGGAAATCTTTCACTTGTTCGTATTTAATTTTTTCAATTGTTTCAAATATATCTCAATTGTTCCATTTAAACCGGAAATAAACTTGAATTTTACATAATATAATAACATAGCATTTATAAGAGAATTCAGGCCGAGACAATGCCTCCTATTGGAAAATGAACTCCTCTAAAATGTTCCACTCTAGTCAAAAAAGATATGTTTTTGTCCAAAAAGTTCCCCGTTTGCCCAGAGATTTCAATTTTGTCCAAGATTTCCGCTTGAATAAAAGAGTTTCCACTTTTGTTCCACCTGTTCGATTTTCGTCGAAATAGTTTCGCCCCGGATGGTCGTCATTCCAAATTGAATCTTTTTGGAACCATTTTACTCCTTAATCGCCATTATTCTCTAATTTGCCATTTTAATCTCAAATTCACCATTATTCTCTAATTCGCAATTTTATTCTCTAATTCACCATCATTCTTTATTTCATCATTTTATTCTCTAATTCGCAATTTTTTCTCTAATTCACCATTATTCTCTAATTCACCAGTATTCTCTAATTCACCATTAATCATTATTTCGCCAGTAATCATTAATTCACCATTATTTTGCATAAACCTTCCAAGTTTGTCCCCTTTCGCCCCGGATGGTCGCCATTCCAAATTGAATCTTTTTGGAACCATTTTACTCCTTAATCGCCATTATTCTCTAATTCGCCATTTTAATCTCAAATTCACCATTATTCTCTAATTCGCAAGTTTATTCTCTAATTCACTATCATTCTTTATTTCACCATTTTATTCTCTAATTCGCAATTTTTTCTCTAATTCACCATTATTCTCTAATTCGCCAGTATTCTCTAATTCACCATTATTTTCTAATTCAACATCATTTTTTTCTAATTCGCCATTATTGTGTAATAGGGTCATTATTTAATTTGTCAGTATTCTGTAATGTGCCATTTAATTCGTCATTATTATCTGACTCGCCATTTAATTCGTCATTATTATCTAATTCATCAATAATCCTTAATTCACCTTTATTTTCTAATTTGACATCTTTTCTCCAATTCGCCATTATTTTGTAATTCGTCATTATTCGGCCCCCAAATTATAACTAATTCACCATTAATCTCTAACATCTTTACTCTCTAATTCGTCATTCTCTTATTCATTATTAATCCATAATTTTCTATTATTTTCAAAATAACCGTTAATCCTCAATCCGTCATTAATCCTTAATTCGTCATTTAATATGTCATTAATTCCTAATTCGTCAATATTCTCTAATTCGCCATTTATCCCTAATTCTGTATTAATTTCTAATTCGACATTAATCCTCAATTCTTAATCCTCAATTCATCTTTAATCCATAATTCGCCATTTAATCCATAATTCGTCACCATCCTCTAATTCCTCATTAATTCGTCGTTCTCAAATCCGTCAGTTTCTTATTCATTATTATATAATTCCTCATTAATCCCTAATTTGCCACTAATCCATAACCTGTTATATTCTCAAATTCCTCATTAATCTCTAATTCGTCATTATTCTCTAATTCGTCAGTACCGGTATTTATCTAACTCTCAAGTTACTAGCCATTAATGTGGTTACGTGGTTCGGAGAGAGAGCGGCAGACTAACATCAGCTTTCACGTTTTTGACGAAAATTCTAACATTGACGGTTGAGGTGAGGATTCATTGGCGCCAGTTTGTCTATTTAATGAACTGTGATCGGAAAGAACAAACAAAATTTAGATTTATGTCTTCAGCGTTTGTCTATGATATATGCTACTGAGCGTTGGTATGTCTGTATACAACAAAAGCCAACATTGAGACTTTATATGACGTTTAAAAAAGAATATAAATCTGAAAAATATGTTTTATATATTCTGCCAAAATTTGAGTGTTCACTTGCGGCTCAGTTTCGCTGTGGTGTCCTACCTTTAAGAACAGAAGTTGGTAGATTTCGAGGAGAAAGGATTGAAGATAGAATTTGCAGTTGTCGTGATACCAATAGTGTGGAAAATGAAATGCATTTTATTTTCTTCTGCTCATTTTGAATGAAAATGAATGAAGGATTTTGCTTCAAGACATTTCGTTTGAAAATTCCCACTCTACTGGCGATAAACTAAATATTTTGTTTGACAAATACACATGAAATATTTCTTGTTTTATTAAAAGAGCTTTTTGTAAAAGAAGGGATGCGCTGTTTGCGACGCGTGCCACGTGACCAATGTCTTCACATATGTATAAAAGTGGTTGATAAGCCCTTGTAAGGGCTGGGTTCTTTGGATATACATTGTATGTTCTTGAGCGTTATGAACCTTCCTCTATAAATAAAAGAATTTGAACATAATGCCCAAATTAACCATTATTTGTCTCATTTGACATCATTTTCTATTTTTTATTTTTTTTATTTTATTAATTCATAATTCTACTATTCATAATCATCTAATCCATTCGTCTGCATTCTATGGTTGAATGGCAATTCTATAATTCACATCAGTCATTATTCTTTATTCTGATCTCTAATTGAGAGATAACTATTAAAACCGCGCAAAATAGGCCTACTAATCTACAATGAATGGGGGATAACTCTGTTCCGTAAAGTATGTTCTTGTGAAACACAAAGTTGTCTCCCATATAAAACCCCAACTGCTCACTTGTCTCATGTAGGATGGAAAGCACCCTGTCAGATTCTGTAATTCCATTGGTGATTTTGCCCCCGGGAAAGCACCCTGTCATATTTTGTAATTTCATTGTTGGCCTTGCTCCGTTTTGATTAGTCTTTATCACCCTTCTACGTCCGGGGGAAAGAAATCGGTTTTCATTGTTTTTTTCGTGATGGTCACGTGTTTGCTCCAAACCAATCAAATCTGTTGCCCCCCCCCCCGTCTTCCCCCTTTCGTTTTTGCCCCTCCTCCTTCGCGACGGCGCTTTTGTGTTCTCGTCATGCCAATGCCTCAATTTGGAATATGAAGTCCTCCAAAAAATTCCACTTTAGTCCAAAAAGTCCCATTTTGTCCAAAAAGTTCCGTTTTTGTCCAAATAGTTCCACTTTAGTCCAAAAAGTTCGACTTTTAGTCACAAAAACTTTCACCTATGTCCTAGCTAAGATTCATAGCGTCTCCCTTCCCTCACCGCTATGCCGACGGCAAATACATTTCCCTGGTGGTAACTCGAACATCCCCATGGCGCACTTATTATTACCTTTGCGCCCTATTGGACCTTCATTAACTTGAGAAAATGGGCCGCCATGAATAAAAATACAGAAATGGCAGACCAAATGGCCATTCGTCGGTCAAAAATTAATTACAGACGTTAAAATTATCCCTATGGAGCCTCAAATCACCTGAAATCGAGGGTCAAGAAGACGGGCATTTCCGTCATAATAGACCCCGTGTATACAGAGGTTGATGATCACAACATCGATTATGGTATTTTTATTCATGGCGGCCCTTTTTCTCAAGTTACTAAAGGTCCAATAGGGCGCAAAGGTAATAATAAGTGCGCCATGGAGATGTTCGAGTTACCACCAGGGAAATGTATTTGTCGTCGGCATAGCGTTGAGGGAAGGGAGACGCTATGAATCTTAGCTACCTTTGTCCAAACAGTTCCAAGTTTGTTCAAACAGTTGCACTTACAAAAAGTTCCGTTTTCGTTCACATGAGTTTTATCTTGTCAAAACAGCGCACAGAAAAAAATCTACGCTATCTACAAAACATTGGACCATTAATTCATGTAGGTGTGTACCTCATTATTCTGTCAATGTAAATGGAATATATGTATAAGTTACTTACATCCTGACGAGAAAGCGAATATATTTTCTTCATACAAGGGCAATTTTATGTTGCACCTGTCACAGATTACAAAGTCTGACGTTAACGTCAGGAAAATAATTTTCTAACTTGCTTGAAATAAACATGGAAGAACAATAGCTATATCAGGGAATATGTTGACTGATATTGTCGCTCTGTGTTTCAGATGTACCAGTAATTGTACTGTTTTCGCTTGCTGCCCACAGCATACAAGCAAACGATGAATTATATTTTCTCCGGGTGTTGATCTCACGTCAGTGCCATCCATCTTCGAATTAGTCTTAAGTGATATGCACATTTGGAGACCATAATTATTCAAAGATGCCAGTGTTGATAATCATCAATATTAAGATATCAGCTCGCGTCTTGTAAATGAATTTTAGATTATCTCAGATCATTCAACAGAGTGTAGGCTCTGTGACCTATACGGATCGTCAAGCAGCAGTTGGCGAGGTGAGAGATATATATAAAATTCCATAAGTTTTGCAAGAATACATTAATAAGAGAAATGTTGGAATGCCCATCAAGCCTAAAACTGTGTGGTACATGTATAACGTAAAATACGATTCTTTAATCAGAGTTGTTCAGGTTTCTTAGCACAGGCGTTCGAAGAGTATCCTCTTGTATAGGTTAGATGTCCCGTCACAGGTTAAAGGTCACGAGTTCGGAGGAAAAACAGGAAAAATAACTTCCGATGGTAAAATACTGGATTTTAGGATTAGAAATGAGGGAAAGACCTAGTGCAACCATTGAGGATACTTTTTTTTATATGTTTGTTTGACGCCAAACAGCAAAGGAAATGTGGTCTGTGTTGCGCTGAGTTTATTTCTGGAGTCATCATGTTCCAATTGTTCAAAATGTTTTGCTTATCACTATCGTTTCGTTTAATTCAATTGTTCCATATATACTTCAATTGTTCTGATTGTTCCAAATGGTTCCTTTGTTTCGATTGTTTCGATTGTTTTAATAATTTAAATTGTTCCAAATGATAAAATTTTCCCAAATGTTTCATTTGTTTCGAATGTTTTATTTCGTTCCAAATGTTTTATTTGTTTTAATTCTTTCCTTTCTTCTAACTGCCTCAATGAAATTATAGAATCGAATCTAACTGCCCTCCATTCGAAATCACAGACATGAAAGGGAGCTAGGAGAACCAATATTGGCCGGTCAGGAAAGTGTACAAACAAGGGAGACAATCCTAACAGATATATTGAGACATTTCCTGAAGTGTTAAATGGGAGACAACTTTGTCATTCAAAAGAATTTTACAGGACAGAGGAGTTGTCGCCCATCTATTGTGGCTAAATATTTTATGAAAGTTGCAATAATTAAGAATATTAACTATGTACAATAAAGTGCTAAGCGCATTCAAGTTATGAATATTATTTCTATGCTGAAGCTTTACAATTAAGATTCTATTTCTCAGGTTGTGTTTTATGGTCATTCGAGTCCCGCTAAACTCCCATGTTTTCTTTTTTTCTGCAGTATTTGTCACGTATATTATATTTTTTTATTCTAACATTATGCCTCTGGAGATAATATGGAGATAATATCACTGATTGTTGGCTGCTGGATGAAGGCATCAAGCCTACATGAATCCAACATTCGCTAGTATATCAAAATTATTAAATATCCGGTGGGACTATACCCATGCCGGTTTTACCATATGATTATCGCACACTTCTAGCTTCTTGACACGGTCTTTGTTGAACGAAGGATGCAAAGATTATTAATGAACAAGAAATTTGAAAATAAGCCACCTCATGTGCACGGAGGATAATCGAACTTATTCTGCTCTTAAAATAGATAACTTCGGTACTTGATTTGGCTATCCACCTTGTGAATGAGCTAGAGTGCAGCGATCAATTAAATTCTGGATTTTCTTCGAAAGACAACGATTTCAGCGTTCATTTAGGTTTATTTATATTTTGTGCAGCTTTCTCTCAGATGCACTTACAAACAGTTCCACTTTGGTTCACATGTTTTTTACGTGGTCGATAAAGCCCACACTCGACCTTGCTCGCTGTACATGTAAATGACGTCTTCATCCGTGAAACATGTATATCAGGTGCTTCCGGGTTTGTAATATGCTTTTATTTGATGCCATTAAACAAGGAAAGGTGGTCTATATTGCGTTGGGTTTACTTTAAGAGGAACATTTTCGTCAAACGAGATGTTGAGATGAGAGTATAAACTGACCGTGTCAGTGCCTCCCGTTGGAATATGAAGTCCTCTAAAAAAAGTTGTAATTTAGTCCAAAAAGTTCTACTATTTTCCAAAAGTAATATTGATTTGGGACTATCTTGAACATAATGAAATGTTTTTTTTAAACTACTGGTGCGCACAGAAAAAAAATCTACTCTATATAAGAAAACATTGGACCATTAATTCATATAGGTGTGTACCTCATTATTCTGCCAATGTAAATGGAATATATATGTATAAGTTATTTATATCCAGACGTTAAAGTCAGACTTTGACAATTGTGACAGATGCAACATAAAATTGCCCTTGTATGAAGAAAATATATTCCCTTTTACGTCAGAAAAATCTTTTCCTAACTTGCTCGAAATAAACATGGAAGAACAATAGATATTATATTCAAGGAATATGTTGACTGATATTGTCGCTGTGTGTTGCATTGATTGCCAGGTGTACCAGTAATTGTACCTGCCCAGAGCATATAAGCAAACGAGGAATTATGCTTCCTTCGGGTGTTCATCTCACGTCAGTGTCATCCATGCACATTTGGATACCATAATTATTCAGAGATGCCAGTGTTGATAATCGTCAATATTAAGATATTAGCTTGCGTCTTGTATATAAATGATAGATTCTCTGTGATCATCCAACACAGTGACCTTTTCGGATGGTCAAGCAGTGGTTGGCGAGGCGAGAGAGACGCAGTGGTTGGCGAGGCGAGAGAGAAGCAGTGGTTGGCGCGGTGAGAGAGAATCAGTGGTTGGCGATGTGAAAGAGAAGCAGTGGTTGACGCGGTGAGAGAGAAGCAGTGGTTGGCGTGGTGAGAGAGAAGCAGTGGTTGGCGAGGCGAGAGAGAAGCAGTGGTTGGCGAGGCGAGAGAGAAGCAGTGGTTGGCGCGGTGAGAGAGAAGCAGTGGTTGGCGAGGCGAGAGAGAAGCAGTGGTTGGCGAGGTGAAAGAGAAGCAGTGGTTGGCGAGGTGAAAGAGAATCAGTGGTTGGCGTGGTGAGAGAGAAGCAGTGGTTGGCGAGGTGAAAGAGAATCAGTGGTTGGCGTAGTGAGAGAGAAGCAGTGGTTGACGAGGCGAGAGAGAAACAGTGGTTGGCGAGGTGAAAGAGAAGCAGTGGTTGGCGAGGTGAGAGACAAGCAGTGGTTGACGTGGCGAGAGTGAAGCAGTGGTTGGCGTGGTGAGAGAGAAGCAGTGGTTGGCGAGGCGAGAGAGAAGCAGTGGTTGGCGTGGTGAGAGAGAAAGGTGAAAGAGAAGCAGTGGTTGGCGTGGTGAGAGAGAAGCAGTGGTTGGCGTGGTGAGAGAGAAGCAGTGGTTGGCGAGGCGAGAGAGAAGCAGTGGTTGGCGAGGCGAGAGAGAAGCAGTGGTTGGCGAGGTGAAAGAGAAGCAGTGGTTAACGAGGTGAAAGAGAAGCAGTGGGTGGCAAGATGAGAGAGATATATAAAATTCCATTAGTTTTTGCATATGGTGGCACGATTACATTAATAAGAGAAATGCTGGAATACCCATCAAGCCTTAAACTGCGTGGTATAACGTAAAATACGAGTCTTCAAGCAGAGCTGTTCAGGTTTCTTAGCAGAGGTGATCGAAGTCTATCTTCCTGTATAGGTTAAAGGTCACGCGTTCGGAGTAAAACAGGAATTAAGCTGATTTTCGATCGTAAAATATCGGATTTTATTTAGGATTAGAAATTAGGGAAAGACATTTTATAACCATTGATGACACCCTTTAAATATGGGTTTGTTTGATGATCACCCATATTGATATTCTATTGGACATAATTGTGATGACTTAATGTGATGACTAAAAGTCTATTCAGTTAGATATGCATAAATTGTTGACACTCAACACAATGTGTACAATATGCACAGGGACATAATTGTGATGACAATGTGATGACTAAAAGTCTATTCAGTTAGATATGCATAAACTGTTGGCACTCATCACAATGTGAACAATATGCACATGTAGGGTCACATGGTCACCCATAATGATGACTTAATGGTGATATTCACATACTTGAAGTAACCCCCCATCAGTTTCCAATTTGATATACATAAGTTGCAGACATTCCTCACAATGTGTACAATATGCACAGGCTAATTAGTAGTAATATGTATCGTTTAATGCTAATAATCAAATACTTGTTGAAATTACCACCTATCTTGTCTACAATTAGATATCTATGCTGTTGAAACCTGATCCGCCCCATGGGAGATAAACTAGTTATTTTAAATGTTGTGTTGAAACCTGATCCGCCCCATGGGAGATAAGCTAGCTATTTTAAATGTTGTGGCCGAGATTACCTCCCCTTAACTGTACAAGGCATAAAGAGTACTAGTATTCAAATATATTAACTGTTGAATTGGTGGTAATAAGTAACACCTCTTGGGAATGTGCATTTTATTTTTATGTGAAAATAATGCTACCAATTGTCATCAAATCCTTCCCACTAGTGGCGCACGTCAACCGCCATATAGTGACCTGATCTACTTTATGAATACTCCGGCACTCTTTCAGCATTAATAATAGCTAATGTTATATATATATACGTATGTGTGTGTATATGCATATGAGTGTGTGTACGTATGTGTGTATATACATGTGTGTATATATATGTATGTATGTATATATATATGTATATGTATATATGTGTGTATATATACTCATAGGACCGTAAAAGTGGGCAGTAGTCCTCATACCGCACAAGTGGGAAGATGGCTTTCTAATGGTTCTACATCCATATATATATGTGGAATCTGCATATATATCCCTCAGCAACCTATATATATCTATATAGCAGCAGTTGCACGAGGCTTTGCGAAAATAATTTCTGGGCAGATGGCCTGGGCAGATTCGTGACCTTGAACTTTCACCTTGATATCTGCCCATTATAGTTTTGTGTCTGCCCATAATGTATGTAATATATCTATGAATTTGTGCAGTCTTTTTAATATACAGATATGATGGATTGTTATATCTAAGGCTATTACATGTGTTGTGCAATCTTGTAGATTATTTACGTTTTGAATCCCAGGTAAATTTACTTTCCATTCTCATTGAAGCGACTGGTGAAACAAAATTGCCCTGAAACACGTTTCAATCCCTCTGCAGTTTTCGCAAGGTTTAAATGAATAGTCATAATCAAAATGTAATGATACTCCATCCATTATACTTGAACAATATAATTCATTGAGAATTAAAAACTTGGTAATCATACACTCTAAAATAATTAGATTGAAATTCAATCTATCAGCCAACAGCTAAAGAACGTTGAGTTTGACCAACAATTCTTCAACAACACGACGGAGATAGCTTGCTTGTATACCCCTTAACATGACAGCGAGGCACAAATGAATGATGAAATCATAACCCTGCGGGGAAGGCGAAAGTGGAGAAATCACCCGGACCCAGTGAGCATAATATACATCAGCATATACATCTGCCCAGAACACACTGGGCAGTCATATATTATATACAGTATATACATCTTCCCAGAGCACACCGGGCAGTCATATCTTATATACAGTATATACATCTGCCCAGAACACACGGGGCAGTCATATTATATACAGTATTTACATCTGCCCAGAGCACACCGGGCAGTCATATCTTATATACAGTATATACATCTGCCCAGAACACACTGGGCAGTCATATATTATATACAGTATATACATCTGCCCAGAGCACACCGGGCAGTCATATCTTATATACAGTATAGACATCTGCCCAGAACACATGGGCAGTCATATCTTATATACATCTGCCCAGAACACACCGGGCAGTCATATATTATATACAGTATATACATCTGCCCAGAGCACACCGGGCAGTCATATATTATATACAGTATATACATCTGCCCAGAACACACCGGGCAGTCATATATTATATACAGTATATACATCTGCTCAGAGCACACCGGGCGGTCATATCTTATATACAGTATATACATCTGCCCAGAACACACCGGGCAGTCATATATTATATACATTATATACATCTGCCCTGAAGCCACCGGGCAGTCATATATTATATACACACCGGGCAGTCATATCTTATATACAGTATATACATCTGCCCAGAACACACTGGGCAGTCATATCTTATATACAGTATATACATCTGCCCAGAACACACCGGGCAGTCATATATTATATACAGTATATACATTTGCACAGAACACTCCGGGCAGTCATATCTTATATACAGTATATACATCTGCCCAGAACACACCGGGCAGTCATATATTATATATAGTATATACATCTGCCCAGAACACACTGGGCAGTCATATCTTATATACAGTATATACATCTGCCCAGTACACACTGGGCAGTCATATCTTGTATACAGTATATATATCTGCCCAGAACACACTGGGCAGTCATATATTACATACAGTATATACATCTGCCCAGAACACACCGGGCAGTCATATATTACATACAGTATATACATCTGCCCAGAACACACCGGGCAGTCATATATTACAAACAGCATATACATCTGCCCAGAACACACCGGGCAGTCATATCTTATATAAAGTATATACATCTGCCCAGAACACACCGGGCAGTCATATCTTATATACAGTATATACATCTGCCCAGAACACACCGGGTAGTCCTATCTTATATACAGCATATACATCTGCCCAGAACACACTGGGCAGTCATATATTATATACAGTATATACAACTGCCCAGAACACACCGGGCAGTCATATCTTATATACAGTATATACATGTACATCTGCCCAGAACACACCGGGCAGTCATATCTTATATACAGTATATACATCTGCCCAGAACACACTGGGCAGTCATATATTATATACAGTATATACAACTGCCCAGAACACACTGGGCAGTCATATATTATATACAGTATATGCATCTGCCCAGAACACACTGGGCAGTCATATCTTATATACAGTATATACATCTGCCCAGAACACACTGGGCAGTCATATATTATATACAGTATATACAACTGCCCAGAACACACTGGGCAGTCATATATTATATACAGTATATACATCTGCCCAGAACACACCGTGCAGTCCTATATTATATACAGTATATACATCTGCCCAATTTTGCCATTAGACTCAATATGGCTAGGGCGCAAATTAGGACGCGTTCCAAATATTTTAATTGCGCCTTATATTCTCTAATAGGGCGCATTTGGGGCACAGTCTTAGGGCGCAGATAAGGCGCAGTTGGGGTGCGATTAGGGCGCATTCCCAGAATAATAGCATGAATGATGTACATGTGCTGGTAGGGCGCAGATAAGGAGCAATATCTTTTACAAGCAAAGTCTGATTTTGTGTTGTTTGGCGCAGTAGATGGACAAGGCGCAAGTAGGGTGCATATTTCTGTGAGGGTAGTCAGATTGACCTATTTTGGAGGTCAGTGGATCAAAGTTGTTCCTATTGTCACCTATTGGATTTTAATTACCGTAACTCATTAATGATAATGTCTAGGCTAACTGACCTTACACTGGGTTTCAGGACTGATACCATACGAGTTATAATGGGATCAGGACCAAAGCCCCATGAACAAAAGCTCCAGCAGGAAAAAATATCTATTGAAAAAGTATGACATACATGTTTACAGTAAATAGGACAAACTATGGCTTGCGAACCTACTGATCAACTTTGCTACGCCTTATTTCTTGATATTTTCAAACTTAAAAAATTGTCATTACCAAAATCTCCAAAAATAAGACTTATTGGTCCTAGACCAAATGTTGGTCTGTGTTCATTTATCCTTGTCATTTGTAGTTTCAATATTAATGATGGAAATATCAGCCCAAATACTCTGTTTGGTCAGAAATGAAATCCGCAGCGCTTATCTGCCCTTGTTTGACGTTCGTTTGTGACGTCACATCAGACCATCTGGCCGGGCGTCAACACTTGTAACGTTCAGTCTCCGGGCGGCTGGTCTGACGTGACGTGACAATCAAGGAAAGATAAGCGATGACGTTTCGCAAATCTGAATTCAGCTGTGCTAGGGGTACCAATTATTAAAAAGATTCTGGCAAACAAGATAATTCAAATTAAACCAAGTAAAGTAGATAGACTGGTGTTTCTATCATTATTCAACCTGTATAAAATGTGAAAAGGAGAATCTAAAAACCTTTGCATTTCACCTTTAAGTACCATGGACACGCATAAGGATAGTGTATACACACCATTCGACTATATTTAGTCAGTCAGGGAAAATGTGACAACTTGATGCAAACTAGATATTTTGTTTTATTCTTTCAAATCGCATCTCAAACATATCATTTGCAAAACTGAACTAAATTTATCAGCACATACATCACTGTAAAATAGCATACTCTATACTTGAACAATCATAAAGTAATCACAATCAATCAAGAAACATTATACATGTAGCCAGTATATAGCCAGTATTTCAGTCAGACAAACAATTAAAATATCATTAAGGATCTGCTAGTCTGAGATATAACAAAATTGGGCCCGATCACTTTATTATTTTCTGATAATCTCCATATCCACTCAAGACCGATTTCCCCTTTATTATATTATGGACCCTTGTTCTTAACTGGGCAACTGTTCACCCATGTCATGTCTTTTGCTGCCCTTTCTAGCATTATACCAGGTGGCATTGTTTGTTCTATGTATTTGAATAAATGTTTCTTAAATATCGTGTTCTCTTCTTCACTCCATCTTTTCTTTCTTAATTTTTCCTTCTTTGGAGATTCTGGAACTGCATCTGATGAACTGGATGTAGACGACGGTTGTTTGTAAGGTATGTCAGCATCTGAATCATCCAGTTCCAGGTTTTCTTCTGAGAATGAACAGAATGTAAAATAAAAAACAAAACAAATAGCACTAACTACATTGGTGAAAAGGATAATATTCATTGCATTCTAAGAATCGAGAGACCTTTTTCATATGACAGGTGGCAAAAGTTCCAAATATGCATGAAATGAAAATTTACACAAAAAGATGGAGTGAGTGAGTGAATATGATTTAACTATATTTCAGTCATATCATGACATTGGGTCCTATTCAGATTCCTTTTCACACCCGGGAACCACACATGTGGGGGTCCTATTCCCTTTCACACCCGGGAACCCGACGGGTGCCCCAGATAGTCGCCTCTGAAGCTGTCTGAGGAGCTGAGGCCTATTCTTACCATGACCTGCGGTGTGCACAGCGACATCCCAGGTCAATCCCCGGAAGCTCCACGGGGCCACAAAAAAAAATGGTTTCCAAAAAGCGGGAAGTGGCCAACAGTTTTCAATGAGGGCAATACATCAGAATTCTTTGCATAAAACCCATATGATATTTATCGAAAAATCTGCATGTCTGATATCTTAGCATAAAGTACTAATGATATTCCACATGAAGTGTGGTCCGAGTCACCTTGAGTAGTACTTGTCACAGTTCTGTTCAATATATGGCTTCAGTCCTCCTCGTGAATAGTTTTAACAGTGCCAAAATTTGTATCAATCTAATCATATCACCACTATCTTCAATAGGAAGCCTGTTTATAAAATATTCACCCGATATCACCACAGTAAGCCTGGAGACCTGTAACACATACTACTGAAAGCCAGCCAGAGAGTAGTCACTTTAGGTATGAAATCAGTGGCATGGAGCACTCCCTATTAAATACTAAGTAGGCCTACATACCTGTCTTATGAGATACGTCTGTTACCTCGCACTCCAGACTCCTCATCTCCTGAAATGGGATTGACAGTAATAAATCTGGTGGTTCCAGTGAGGCTGAACATTTACCAACAGTTATCCAATCAACTGGCAGTTGTCGGTCATGTGACGAAGCCCCTCTCACATGACACCAAAATGACCTCGCTGCTTGATCGCGGTGACTCAAGAGAAAATGTTCGCAGTGTGAGGTTATACTACCACAAACAAAAACACGAACAAACTGTTCTGTTCGAATACAACAAATTGTTCGTAGTGTGAGTTGGGCTAAAAGCTAAAGAAAATTTCACAAGGCATTCACTTCAAGGTAATCTATAGTTCAGTTTAGGAATTTCTAATTTAAGTTTTACCTTGTGTGGTTTGTCTCGATGAACCTGTATCATGATCTCCAAGTTCATCATCGAGTGTGTCTTCTGTTGTGGAGGCAGACACATCGACATCGCTCTCATCCACAGGCCCGCAAAACAAGAGTTTTGGGGGGTGTGAGCGGTGGTATGAGGGTCTCTCCATGCTTTATATAAATCCACAACAAGGCGTGAAACGCACTTTGGGTGAATCGAAAATAAACGGTTTACCGCCAAACAAAATATATCTGCATATTCTACAAGTATCACTTTATATATTCCCGTCGTCAAATTAGTAAATTGCATGTTTTTACCTTTGCCGGGCGATTCAAAATCCAACGTAACTGTCCATCCATCCAGGAACAGTGAGATTATGGCGGGCTTCGTTCTCAATTCTGATTGGTAAGTCGCGACACGCCTCCGGCAAAAGATTTCACACAGTGATCAGGTGTCGTGACTGATCAATCAGAATTAAGAATGAATCCCGCCATAATCTCAATGTTCCTGGATGGATGGACAGTTACGTTGGACTTTGAATCGCCCGGCAAAGGCAAAAATTGGACAAATTTACTAAATTGACGATGAGAATATATAATGTGATACTTGTACATGTAGAATATGCTGATGTATTTTGTGTGGCGGTAAACCGTTTATTTCTCGATTCACCAAAAGTGCGTTTCACACATTGTTGTGGATTTATATAAAGTATGGGGTTATATATAGAGATCCCATATCTCTTGTTTTGCGGGCCTGTGCTCTCATCCGCCCCCATAACTACATGTCTGAAAATAAAACAGTAAATGTATCGTGGTCATTGGTTACAGGGATTAAAATTACCCACCTAGCATGATGTCTAGGCCATTCTCATGGCATCAGATTGTATATTCCCTGTTGTCATATATACCCTCTGATGTCAAAGTGGGGCTAATTGCGGCGCGCAGCTTTTCTGCGCATGACTCCATTACTAAATGAAGCGAACGGGTCTAGTGGACCTCCCGCCACCCCTATCCCCCAAGAAGGGGCCCGGGGGGGGGGGGACCCTGAAAGGCAGCAGAAAATGCTGTTGGGGGGGGGGGGGGATAATGGTTTGTAAAGACATCAGCTGAATGAACACAGCAAAACAGGCATTCAAATTATGATCTATCAGTCAACAGCGTCAAATTATTATAATACACAACTTGGGTCTATATTACAGGATGGTGGCACTTACTGTCCAACCTTCAAAGGTTTAAAAATAAATCAGTTCTTACAGGACACATTTTATATTCTTACATGAATCAGACAGGTTTTGACCTGATGACAAAAATGGTGTTAAGCTACATGTATTGGGTGCTAAAACATTGGGGTCTACTCTAATATGCAGCCAACAACATGAAAATTAGAAATCTATTTTTGAACATGTTTTTCACCAAATACAGAGGTTTGTTGACAAGTAGAGGGCATCCCTTCCATCATAGATAATGCAATTCCATTCCCGCGCGCGGACATGTATATTCAATTTACATGTACTTGCATTAGTTGTCTGGTGATAACAGTGAAATATTGTTGATATTACATGTACATGTATGAACACACAAGAAATTTTTTTTTCATAAAATAAAATAAAAATCACAGAATACATCACCATATTGAATGTGGTGATGAAAAGAATATTAGGAAAATGTTATGGTAAACAATCTGATTATTCAACCACCTAATTAAATTCAATCACTTAAAGTTTATGGACAAACTGCAATCAGCATTTCCAATGCAATACATGTATGACCTGAAATAGTTTTAGATCAGAACAAATAAAGGTTCTGAAACCATGAAGATATGAGAAAGTTACCAAGGAAAATGCTCCATTTTTGGCTGTTTTCGTCAACTAATACATTTGATCACCCTCTGATTTCAAAGAGAGAAATTCAGTTCCTGTGATCGAATAACAGGATCATTTGCATTGACAGTTACATGTACAGGATGTCATAAAGTTCAATCACAAAGATGAATCGGAGGAATATATTGTACACCTCTACATGTAGCTTATAGTTTCATGAGTTTGTGTGTAGGCATTCAAGTTGGAATTAAGTTTGACTGGAAAGACTACAAGTGGATGTACATGTAATCATAACAGTGCTGGAAATCTATGCTTTACTATCAAAATGTGATTCATTTAACAACATATGTAACTCTGTCCATTGAATATTATAATAGCCATTATGTCATTTATGTGTGTACACTGTATGCCAGCTCTCCAGGGCAGGCCAGGCTAAAACACCCAAAAACCGGCTGTTATGACTTGGTAGACCTGTATTTGATTTAACAGGCATTACATAATATGTGCATAGCAGCCTCTGTCAATTCAATTTACTCCTGGCTAAAGCTTCCACTCCAGCCATGAGTTACATGACCACCCTTCCCAGACTGCACACAAAATATTTTAAACTGCATGCAGCCTTATATTCTTTTTGTACATGTACCATTGGCATCTTACATGTACCATATATATACATGCATATTTGTTGCTCCAGCTGGATGGCCCACAATGTGTGCATACTAGTAAATTATGTGAGTGTACATAACGATTGTAATAAAAATTTATGCATTCTGCATGACAGAATCCCACATTTGGCAATAGTTCAGTCTCTTATGAAACAAATATCTCACATTTTAAGCTTTTTAAAATTTATTTGTCATCTTTGTACCCAACCATGCCAATACAGTTTGTCAGTGCCAGCTTTGCTGGTATAAAGAAGCCTGTAGTAAGAAGTAAAAACAAGCTCATCTAGGAATGAAGTAAATACAGTACAATTATAATAAACTAAATTAGAAGAACTTAATCAACACCAGCACCATACTGTTCATCAGTTATATTGATGCATTTAGACGATAGCATTTGTTCAGAAATAAAGTTCAGTTAAAATAATTTGGTTTTGATAGTTGTTCAAAAAGATTCGGAAAATATAAATGTCCAGCACACTGAAGTTGAATTCCCATCAAAGGAGTGAGTGAGTGAGTGAATATAATTTAACGTCGCTTTTAAAAATATCTCAGCTGTGTCATGATGAACCAACTAAACACCACCCAGACAAGTTACATTCCGGTGACTTCAAGGAAGAAATCTTTGGAGTAGCATGGAACCTTAAACCGGATCCACCCTATAAAACACTAAGGACAGCGCACAAGACACAGATGTGCAGGAATACATGATGCAATAAAGACAAATGATATTACAGTGCTAGACATCACATTATCAATGTTCCTGTTAATTCCCATCAAGCGTGATATATTTAGCAACTGCAGAGGTGTTATGAAGCTCTAATATTTTCCATGGTAACCCAAATATGTTACCTAAACTGACTGACCGCTCAGCAATAAAAAAAAAGAAAAGAAAAAAAAGAATAATAACTTTTTCTGACCGACCCACCCAATCTCACTGACCAAGGTCTGTTGCCCCAACAAACAACTTTTTAAAGCCAAATCCATGGAAGTAAGGACACAAGATGCCATGTTGAGCCTGGATAAGTACCAGTATATATGCCTACATGTACTTGTACAAGATTCATATGCAATAACTGACGACACGTGCGATTGAAAACGATGGTTTCACCTCAAAACTTCATAACCATATGTCAATATTTGTAGAATAATGTTTGCCCACTTATCAAAAGCAATAAAGTTATACATAATGCATCATTGTCACTGCACGTTTCCCACATTTAACTCACCAAAAGTGTCAGTTTCTCCAAAAAATCTACTTTTCCAAGTTTAACAATGCAAATTTGAAAGTGACATGGAAGTTGTGGCGCGCATTACTTGCTTAGACAAAAGGGTGCAGTGAAAATGCGGAGCATTTGGTAACTGAATGTACCATGCCTGTATTGTCCACTGTAACATTAATTTTTTTTGCAACAATAAACACATGAGCCCAAGGGTTTCAAAATACACACAAAAAGAATCCCATATTAACTTGATCATGGGATGAAAATTCCCACTCTCGAAAAGGCGGCTCTGAGTTGGGATGCATTTTCCTTCTCTTGAGTGGAAATTTTCATCCCATGTGATGATCAAGTTATATCATCCTCCATAATGCAGGTGTGTATACTCTGTACACTTCATACCAGCCCCTGCACTCAGATTGGGGCAGTACAGTGAAAACTTGAACCGATAACAGCCAATGAATGTACGGCGATGTAGCGGGGTTCGCCGGGTTCACAGACAAGCCGACTTTATATTGGGAATACGCTGAGAACAGCCTCTTTGCAGTGCTTGCTGAAATGACACATGGGCGTCTCTCCAGTCAAAGCAATAACCGCTACTCACAACTTGAGTTCAAAAGAGAATGAAATATACCACACATAAATATTGCACAGCTGGCTTCTAATTTCACAAATATGGGCATATTCGGAAAGGTCATGAGGTCAAGAAGGCTATTCAGAAAGTCTATTAATATACGACTGATCATAGTCCTGACGAATTCGTCTTCTATATATGGTTCGGTTTTGTCAGACGAACCATGACTATAGAGATCATGAGTTATATGGGATCCTCTTAACCCTTTCACCGATTATTCCCGGTACACGGGGATAACGAGAGTGCCACCCGTACGACCATCCGCGGTAGACCGGGAATACATGTAGCTTTAAACCTGTTCGCCATCACGATGGGTATAGGCCTACAGCACTTGTACTTTTTTTGCATCCGTTTTAACGGAAATCTAGCTATCAAATACTGTACTGGTACATGTATACTTCTGGAAAGCCAAAACCTTGATCAATTTGATTCTCGAAGTTGTTTGTTTGTTAGCAAAAGAAATAAAGCAAAATTAGATGTTGAACGAAAAAAATCTGAGCAAAAAATGCATTTTCCCCCACGTACCGTGTGACGGGACTGTCGGCAGCAGCCGCAGAAATGGAAAAATCATCGAAAACCTCTTCCTAACTCCTGTATTTTTGAACTTACACGGTAAAATGTGGTATTCCCCAGACGATTAAAACTGCCAACGACGATCGACGAAGTTTATTCCATATTTTTTGATCCACAACGATTGTCAAACAATTAGGGCTGTTCCAGAAAAATTCCTATGGGGGGGGCGGGGGGGTGGGCGGCAACAAATTTGAAGCCCTACCACCCATAGGAATATTGTATTGCTGAACACCCCTATCCACAGGAATAATTTAATGTATCCTGTCGGGAACAACCCATAGGAATTAAATACAAATATGAGGTTTGTCAAAATGTTGGTGTACGTGCCACACTTTTATCCTGATATCCAAAGATTGGTTACAAAGTATCCAAATTAACTGTATCTGCTCATGGACTACTCGCTCATGACACTGTGTCATTTTTACTGTCAAGTTCATGCCTGAAGGCGGTGCTCGATACAATGTACATCCAGAAATTTCGCCCAACATAATACATTTAAAACATAGTTTCATTGTTCGATGATCAACATGACGAAAACAGATAAGAATAAATATCTGTTTATAAATAAATATCAATTAAAATAAATAAAAGAAATATACACTATAAAGAAGTCATCTGCAAAAGGGCGCCAAAATTCGTTCTCCGTCGCATCTGTACACGCACACAATATGAATATAGAACAAAAAAATAAACCTGTGTCGAGAACATACAGTGCCCCTTTCGAATTCATACGGAAAGGGAGAATACTGTATTTTGTTCCACATTTCACGGCGCACGATTCGTCACACTTGTACGTCTACAGCGCTGCAAAATTTTATACGGTGATATTTTACAAGTTTGTGTGTTGGAAATGACATATATAATCTCAGTAAATAGTTTTAGCTGTAGGGAAACAATCACCCATCGGAAATATAATACCCCATTTCGCATTTTAACCCGCCATCCAAAATTAAGAATGCCACCACCAATAGGAAAAGTAAATTCTTGCCGCCCACCCCCCCATTAGGATTTTTCCTGGAACAGCCCTTATCCATTTCTTTGAAGATGGATTCCCCCGACGGCCGACGAGCCAATCAATTTATTAAAAAAAATTCTTAAATGGTTTTCTTTCATCTTTGACTCAAAAAAAGACCTAATCTTTTTGATGTCAAGCTGAGTTACTTCAGTTTTTAATTTTCTACCATACCCCGACTTCTAGGACATAGAAAAAGCCTGACCATGATGTATTCTTATTAATATTTCATCAAATGTCCTTCCGCTTCTTCAGCAACATATTTTCCCAGCGTTCGCTGTATCCAAAAAGAAGGCTACAAGCGGTTCCCACTTCTTGAGCCCCAATTTTATCTTGCGTGCGCAACACAACGTTCATCTGGGATGAAAATTGGCACAGGAATCGGACTTGAGCATTTGTGAAAGAAAGAAAGAATAAAAACACCCATAAACAGGTTGAATTTAAGTGATTATATTGTATGGGAGATGTCGCTGGGCCTGGGGTGTGAGGGAATATCTCAGGAGAAAATGAATGTCGCTTGGAAAAACTGTCATTGGGGAATCTGCCGCTGGGGAAAATATCGTCGGGGGAAAATGTTGGTATCCCACATTTTCCACAGGCCAGACAACTGTGTTCAGAGCTGACTCTGATCATGGAGCCTGCTCTGATATATTGTCGAGGTTCACATCGATCTCTTGAAGTACGATAAACAGTACTATTAATATTCGACATATCTCGACAATATATCAGAGTCAGCTTTTCTCAGACTCAGAGCAGTGAAATGTGCATTTTTATTATGAAATTTCGTGGCTAATAGCTATATATTCAATTTAATAAAAATGTATAATATCTTGCAAGCTATTTTCTAAGTACAAAGCCGGGCTTGCAGTGTTGTAACATTGGGACTAACCTATGATGTAAATAAATGCAAAATTGTCAGGGGAAAATTCCGATCGTTTTGGTGAATTTACCCACGTTTTGTTGTATTTCAGCCATACTTTTCAGATTATGTGTGAGATTTCACTGCTCTGAAAAAATGGTTCTGATTAGACTGATATTACTCGTTCTTAGAAATACCAAGCAATAAAATAGAAGTCCGTACTATCTGGTTCAAAAGACTAAAGCTTAGTGATGTTGCTGAAAATCCTAACCGTGGTCAGTTGGTGTGGGAGGGGGTGGTGGGGGGGGGGGGGTTCTATACGTGTGACTGATAAATTCTGCATGATCACTTGTGTACGACCGCCGGTGCAGTGTGCAGAGTAACAGAACCAGAGTTTAGCTAATACTATTGACTATACACTGATACATTATAAGCCTACCTTAATCTGTTTGATCAGCTGATCACAGTCCATTTATCAGACACCAGCTGGCAACGTGCACCGACTGCAGGGTGGCTTGAGTAAACATCGCCAGAGGTCAAACAGGAAACCAACCGGCGCGACACGGGTAAAAAATGACCGGTGACTCCACCTAGCGGGGATACCTGGTATTAATAAATCTGCCCAGATCCCAAACAGGGAACAAACTGGGCAGATGAATGGAAATCATTTATGGACAAATTAGGCTCTGAGGAGCCGAAGTAACGAAACCGTAAAAGTGGGCAGATTGCATCTGCCCACTTTTCAGCCCGTCTGCCCACAACGAGGGTCTAGAAATCATCCACCTGCCCAAATCCCGGGTTGTATAAAACTGTATGTATATATATATGTATATGTAAGAAATAAAACTACACAAAATTTAAAGTTAGAGCTAAACTGAATATTGCTCTGTTAAACTGTATATTATGATGATGCCCTAATGGTGACAACTAAATACTTGGTGAAGTAACCACCCACCAACCTTCAATAAGGAATATATATACATTGTTGAATTTTTTCACAATGTATATTATATGCACAGATGATGTCTAATTGGTAGTAATATGAATCGATTAATGGTAATAATCAAAAACTTGTTAAAATAACCATCTAACGTGTCTACAATTTGATATAAATATATCGCAGGCATTCATTACCTGTGTATAACATGCACAGGTAGGGTCACATGGTCACCCAAAATGATGTCTTAATGAAATTTCTCATAATGTGTAGAGATATATATATATATATAAATTGTCGAAACTACCCACAATGTGGTCAGTTCCGGTATGGTCAATATTAATGATGATGGCTTAATGATGGTAATTAACAACTTGGTCAAGCAACCACCCACCAGTCTCCAATTAAAAAAAAAAAAAAATATTTATATTGTTGAAATTTTCATAATGTCAATTACATGCACAGCTGGGGCCATTAGGTCACCCATAATGAAGATGGTAGTAATATGTATCGATTAATGGTAATAATTAAATACCTATTGAAATAACCACCCATCATGTCTACAATTAAATGTTTATGTTGTTGAAATCAGAACTGCCAGAAAGGAGATAAGTCAGATATTTTAAATATTGTGACCGTGATTGCCTCCCCCTGACTATACAAGGCATAATGTGTACCTGTATTTAAATGTATCAAGTGTTGAATTGCCCAGCTGCATCAAATATTGTAGATAACGCTGAATTGTAGTTATTTGACCAACAACTGATATACAACCGGTTGGAGCGTACCTGCCAACGGAAGCATGGAGTTATTCTCCTGTCGACGAACTCCGCTTCTTGTCACTGATGTTTTACTCCTCATTATGCTTTTTTTGATAATTACTCTACCTTTCACTTTTATGTATGGTATGTTTGACAGTTTATGTAAATCTGTAGTGTGCAATGTATTACTAAATATTTATTCGAATATGTGCAACTATGTTAGTTCCCGATTGATACCCAATCTAAATGTATGTTTTCCTTTGGAAAATGGGTAACGATCTTCAATCATATAGGGTATCAATCGGGGCCTTCTACCTGAGGACACACAGTTGTAGTCGTGGAACTAGAAATCGTAACACTAATTTATGGCTAGGTAATCCCAATTATATTGAATGTTTAAGCTGCAATCTCAAATCCTTTATAGTTTTTGCAACTCTCTTGGCTCTCCAAGGCATATACCAAAACAGCAACATTATTATGATCCTCTTATTATTACTCATTATTTGTGGTGACGTTGAACTTAACCCAGGGCCCGACACCTCAACCCAAATTGATGGACTAAGGATCCTTCACCTAAATGCCCGCAGTATACGAAATAAGATCTCGTATGTGGAAGACATAGCCGAAGACTTCGACATAATGTGCTTCACTGAAACGAACCTGGATCAATCTGTTGATGAAAAAAACCTTATTATAGAAGGATTTAATAAACCATTTAGAAAAGATCGGGACCCATTAGCACTGAATCCGTGGGGTGGGATACTAATATATACTTCCACACAGCTTAAATGCAACCGTCGGCCAGACTTAGAAATTAACTTGATCGAAACAATTTGGATAAAAATTGAACTAAAAGGAAAAGATATCCTACTTAACGTATCTTACATTACTCCAAAGAGTCCAGCCTTTATATATGAAAACTTTGAAAATATGGTCGAAACTGCGCTGGATACTAATTCAAACCTTGTACTATGCGGGGATCTAAATGACGATCTGTTAAACGACAACTCACGTTATCTGAGCCACATTTGTGACCGTCTTAATATCAGTAATATTATAAAAGAGCCCACCAGAGTAACAGCCCATTCGGCCACATTGCTAGACCCAATCATCATTACTGACACCATAAACGTTCAAGACTGTGGAGTAATAAGGGTTGACGGAGATATAAGTGATCACAGGGCTACCTATATCGAGGTTCTAGTGAAACATAACTTGAAACATGCATACAAGAGACAAGTTTGGGTATATAAGGCAGCAAATTTCGAGCTTTTCAATAATTTGATATCCGATTTCGACTGGACAGCAACTCTGGAAAATTCAAAAGATGTTGATGAAGCTGCGGAAAAATTTACTAATCAATACCTGGAATTTGCTAAGATGAGTATCCCATATAAAACTGTGACAATACGACCCAAAGATAAACCTTGGTATGATTCTGACCTAAGAAAAGCAATGAGAAAGCGTGACAGACTGAAAAAAAAAGGCACTTAAGACTAATAGACTTCTAGACTGGAACAAATACAAACGCAGTAGGAACCAAGTTAATAACATGAAAAAATATGCCCAAACTAATTATTACAATAACATTGAAAACCTACTGGAAACTTCGAAAACAAATGACCCAAAATTTTACTGGAAGACATTGAAGAGATTCGTTAGCGATCCTCAAAATACATCTGAAATCCCCCCTTTAAGAGTACAAAACTCTGGACAAACGGAATCCATCTGTTTTAGTGATATAGACAAAGCGAATGCATTGAATAATTTCTTCGCTTCCATCTCCACTATAGATGATTCGGCTGCCGACTTACCTCAGTTCGAGTATAAATGCGACAGCTTACTAAACAGTATTGCCATTAATGAAGACGAAGTTTGTGATATTATTAATAGCATCGAATTGAATAAAGCAGTAGGTCCAGACGCAATCAGCCATAGAATGCTTAAAGGTTGCGTCAAAACCATTGCTAAACCACTGTGTCAGTTATTTAACATGTCACTAACAAGCAAACAATTTCCTAAATGTTGGAAAAATTCAAATATATTACCTATTTTCAAAAAACAAGATCGACATCTCCCTTCTAATTATCGTCCTATATCGCTGCTGAGTTGTGTTTCAAAGATAATGGAAAGAATTATATTCAAACACATCTATAATCATTTCAACTCACACAACCTATTTTATAAGTACCAGTCCGGTTTTCTCCCTGGACATTCAACTGTTTACCAGCTTATTGAAATCTATGATAGTATTTGTAAAGCCCTAGATGAAGGCACAAACTCATGCATGGTTTTTTGTGATATATCTAAAGCCTTCGACACTGTATGGCACAAGGGGTTACTGTTCAAGTTGAAACAATATGGAATTGCAGGTGCATTATTGAATTGGATGAAAAGCTATCTTGAGGATCGATCATCAAAAGTTGTTGTGGGAAATTCAAACTCCAATACACAAAAAGTAAATGCAGGAGTTCCACAGGGTTCCGTATTAGGCCCTTTGTTATTTCTGATATACATTAACGACATAGCGGACAAACTTATAAGTCTTACCAGACTTTTTGCAGATGACTCTTGTTTGCAGTTCACGTCAATTCACATTTGTGATATTGAAAGTGTAGTTAACCGGGATCTACAGTCCTTATTGGAATGGTCAAAACAATGGCTTCTGAACTTTAATGCCCTAAAAACCATTTTAATTCTGTTCTCAAATAAGACTTCCCCAACATATCCTAAAATCTATTTTGACCATTGTCTCCTTCAGGCTTCCACCAACCATCGTCACCTAGGCCTGATCCTACAAGACAACTGCAAATGGAGTAGCCACATCAATCACATTATCAATACCGCCTCTCAACGCATTGGAATGATGAGAAAACTGAAATACCAGCTTGGCAGACAGGCATTATCTCAAATATATCTATCATTTGTCAGACCCATGTTAGAATACGGTTCTGTGATCTGGGATGGATGCACATTAGAAGAAGCGGATCGACTAGAAAAACTTCAATTTGCTGCAGCACGAATTGTTTCCGGTCTCCCTGTTTATGCCAGTAGAGAGTCCCTATTGTTAGAAACTGGCTGGGAAACCTTGGCAAATAGACGAAAAATTGCAAAATTGAAAGTAATGTACCAAATTCACAATGGAGAAAGTCCTGACTATATATATAATTTAATGACACCCCAAGTAGGACAAACCACTCCGTACAACTTGAGGAATGACGCAAATTATGCGACACCCCGAACACGTTTAAATATATCCAAAAATTCATTTATCCCGTCAGCTATTCAGGAATGGAACAAACTTAGTTACGATACAAGAAACAAACCATCCACTTCTGCCTTCCACCACTCATTAGCTAAGAAAACTCGTATATCTAAATACAGTTTGATAGGTTCAAGGAAACTTAACATTGTACTAACTCAACTAAGACATCAATGCAGCCAATTGAACGCAGATTTAATGAGAAGGAATTTGTCTATTACATCTAGCTGTAGATGTGGAGAATCAAGAGAGGATGCTTATCACTATTTCTTTATTTGTCCCTTATATAACAATCTAAGGGATGAATTACAAAACGACTTTCCTCCAAACTATAACCTCCAAGATATATTGTCGGGAAACGAGTCATTCACAAATGAAATGAATAATAATATGTGCAAGTCAGTTTTAACATTTATTAAGAACACCTCAAGATTCAATTTGTAGCACGATTACGACGTAGTTACCTCAGCTGAAGGATTAGTATGTACTAGTACCCAGTTCTGTTAGAATCCTAGCACGCTACAGTCAAGTTGCCACCATATACTCAATAATCTGTTATAGTTTTTCTCCCCTGTAAGTTGCTAAAAATGCAAATCTAAAACTTATTTCATTTGTGACATGTATATATTCACGCAGGTTCAGCCAAAACGTCATTATTTTTGTTGTTGTAAACACATGTTATGTATCCATATTTGTAGGGAGAGGGGTGAATAAGTTGATTATAACTTGACCCCAATCCCATGTACTATAATTTGTACAATAAATAAGTTTAAACAAACAAACAAACAAACAAAAACAAAACAACAACAAGGGAAAGTGGGTCTGTGTTGCGCTGGGTTTATTTCTGGAGTGCTAATGTTTGAATTGTTCAAATTTATGTTTTACTTGTCGTTTCGATTCGTTTAGTTCAATTGTTCCAAATATATTTCAATTGTTCTTCTTGTTCCAAATGGTTCTTTTGCATCAGTTGCTTTAATAATTTAAATTGTTTCAAATATTTAAATTTTCCCAAAAGTTTCATATGTTTCGAATGTTTTATTTCGTTCCAAATGTTTTATTTGTTCGAAATCTTTCGTTTGTTTCAAATGCCCTAGTGAAATTACAAAATCGAATCTGAATGCTCTCAGCGCCGCCACGAGGGGGGGGGGGCAAAACGAAAGGGTGAAGACGTGGGGAAAAGAAGGGGAAGAAAAACAGATTTGATTGGTTGGGAGCAAACACATGACCGTCATGAAAAACCCAATAAAAACCGATTTCTTGCCCCCGGAAGTAGAAGGGGGATAAAGACTAATCAAAAGGCAGCTTTTTCCCCCGGGGGCAAGACCACCAATGATATTACAGAAACTACTGGTGCGCACAGAAAAAAAATCTACTCTATATAAGAAAACATTGGACCATTAATTCATATAGGTGTGTACCTCATTATTCTGCCAATGTATATGGAATATATATGTATAAGTTATTTATATCCAGGCGTTAAAGTCAGACTTTGACAATTGTGACAGATGCAACATAAAATTGCCCTTGTATGAAGAAAATATATTCCCTTTTACGTCAGAAAAATCTTTTCCTAACTTGCTCGAAATAAACATGGAAGAACAATAGATATTATATTCAGGGAATATGTTGACTGATATTGTCGCTGTGTGTTGCATTGATTGCCAGGTGTACCAGTAATTGTACCTGCCCAGAGCATATAAGCAAACGAGGAATTATGCTTCCTTCGGGTGTTCATCTCACGTCAGTGTCATCCATGCACATTTGGATACCATAATTATTCAGAGATGCCAGTGTTGATAATCGTCAATATTAAGATATTAGCTTGCGTCTTGTATATAAATGATAGATTCTCTGTGATCATCCAACACCTTGATCTTTTCGGATGGTCAAGCAGTGGTTGGCGAGGCGAGAGAGAAGCAGTGGTTGGCGAGGTGAAAGAGAAGCAGTGGTTGGCGAGGTGAAAGAGAATCAGTGGTTGGCGTGGTGAGAGAGAAGCAGTGGTTGGCGAGGTGAAAGAGAATCAGTGGTTGGCGTAGTGAGAGAGAAGCAGTGGTTGACGAGGCGAGAGAGAAACAGTGGTTGGCGAGGTGAAAGAGAAGCAGTGGTTGGCGAGGTGAGAGACAAGCAGTGGTTGACGTGGCGAGAGTGAAGCAGTCGTTGGCGAGGTGAAAGAGAAGGAGTGGTTGGCGAGGCGAGAGAGAAGCAGTGGTTGACGAGACGAAAGGGAAGGAGTGGTTGGCGTGGTGAGAGAGAAGCAGTGGTTGGCGTGGTGAGAGAGAAGCAGTGGTTGGCGAGGCGAGAGAGAAGCAGTGGTTGGCGAGGTGAAAGAGAAGCAGTGGTTGGCGAGGCGAAAGAGAATCAATGGTTGGTGTGGTGAGAGAGAAGAAGTGGTTGGCAAGATGAAAGAGAATCAGTGGTTGGCGTAGTGAGAGAGAAGCAGCGGTTGACGAGGCGAGAGAGAAGCAGTGGTTGACGAGGCGAGAGAGAAGCAGTGGTTGCCGAGGTGAAAGAGAAGCAGTGGTTAACGAGGTGAAAGAGAAGCAGTGGGTGGCAAGATGAGAGAGATATATAAAATTCCATTAGTTTTTGCATATGGTGGCACGATTACATTAATAAGAGAAATGCTGGAATACCCATCAAGCCTTAAACTGCGTGGTATAACGTAAAATACGAGTCTTCAAGCAGAGCTGTTCAGGTTTCTTAGCAGAGGTGATCGAAGTCTATCTTCCTGTATAGGTTAAAGGTCACGCGTTCGGAGTAAAACAGGAATTAAGCTGATTTTCGATCGTAAAATATCGGATTTTATTTAGGATTAGAAATTAGGGAAAGACATTTTATAACCATTGAGGACACCCTTTTAATATGGGTTTGTTTGATGCCAAACAACAAGGGAAAGTGGGTCTGTGTTGCGCTGGGTTTATTTCTGGAGTGCTAATGTTTGAATTGTTCAAATTTATGTTTTACTTGTCGTTTCGATTCGTTTAGTTCAATTGTTCCAAATATATTTCAATTGTTCTTCTTGTTCCAAATGGTTCTTTTGCATCAGTTGCTTTAATAATTTAAATTGTTTCAAATATTTAAATTTTCCCAAAAGTTCGAATGTTTTATTTCGTTCCAAATGTTTTATTTGTTCGAAATCTTTCGTTTGTTTCAAATGCCCTAGTGAAATTACAAAATCGAATCTGAATGCTCTCAGCGCCGCCACGAGGGGGGAGGTGGGGGGGGGGGCAAAACGAAAGGGTGAAGACGTGGGGAAAAGAAGGGGAAGAAAAACAGATTTGATTGGTTGGGAGCAAACACATGACCGTCATGAAAAACCCAATAAAAACCGATTTCTTGCCCCCGGAAGTAGAAGGGGGATAAAGACTAATCAAAAGGCAGTTTTTTCCCCCGGGGGCAAGACCACCAATGATATTACAGAAACCGACAGGGTGCTTTCCATTCTACAGGAGACAAGCGAGTATTTTGTCCAAGTTTGAGTAGTTACCCTTAAATTAAAGATCAGAATGAAGAATAATGACAGATGTGAATCATAGAATTGTAATTGAATCACAGAACACTGAGGAATGGATTAGATGATTATCAATGGTAGAATTATGAATTAATATTTACAGAATTAAAAAATTAGAAAATGATGGCAAATGAGACAAATAATGGTTAAATTAAGCATTAATGACTAGTTACTGGAGAATTAGACAAATACCGGTACTGACGAATTAGATAATGACAATTTAAAAAATACTGACGAATTAGAGATTAATAAGGAATTCGAGAATATAACATATTGGGGATTAATGGCGAATTAGGGATTAACGAAGAATTATATAATAATGGCGAAATGGAAAATAATGACTAATTATACTGACGGATTTGAGAATGAGGAATTAATGAGGAATTAGAGACTGACGAATTAGGGATTAAAAGGCGAATTGCGGATTAAGTCAAATTAGAAATTAAATGGCGAATTAGGGATTGAAGACAAATTAAATGGCGAACTAAGGATTAAAATCGAATGAAGGATTAATAGTTATTTTGAAAATAATAGAAAATTATGGATTAATGATGAATTACAGAATGACAAATTAGAGAAAAAAGATGTCATGGATTAATGGTAGCCATAATTTGGGGGTCCGAAGGATGGCGAATTATAGAATAATGGTGAATTAAAGAATAATAATGAATCATAGAAACTGGTGACATATAGAATAGTAAGATATAGAATAATTTTGAATAAAAATAATGATCAAACGGAATGTGAATTATGGAACGATCAAGCAGCTGAAGGATGAAATGAATGATAGAATAAGGTTGAATGATAGAATAATGATAAGAATAAGATGAATATGAATGACAGAATAATGAGATTTCATGTACACACTCATAACCCGCTCTTTCTCTCCATTGTGCTTAGATAGAAGTCCCCTTTCGGAAGAATTGGTGGAATAATCCACACTTTTTTCAAATGTATTTTAATATTGTTCTTGTTTTTTCCTGCATTTTGTGGCAAAGGTCACCAGGGATCATCTCAAGCGCACACCAGGCAAACACGGCAGAGTCTACTTCACGCACTGGGAAAGGGGTCACCAGGCAAACACGGCAGTCTTCATCACGCACTGGGGGGAAACGGTCACCAGGCAAACACGGCATAGTCCTCTTTCGGACGAAACAATGGAATAATTTTTACCTCCGTCGATCAGACTGAATGCAACGTGAAATAATTATCCTGTGATTTCCAATAGGGTTTGTCATGGTTCCCGACGAAATTTTGAAGCAATGTTGTTGGACACAATTCAAATAATGGGGAACCCTCATTGCAATGCATTTCAATGGGCCTTGCTTCTGTAGTCGGGTTCCACCTCCCCTCATGCTTCACGAGTTACGGGAGTCAGGTTGAATTGGTGGCTTCCAGCGGAAGATTCAACATGGCGGCTCCCCAGCTTATAGAGATGGACGATGCGATTTTTTGCCGTTTTTTTGGTAAGTTTATTGCGCCATTGTATGTCATTACAACACAATGGTTCCTAGTATACCACCCGTCATTTCTATATATCGGAAAGTCTTTGTCGGCTGATGACTTATGCCGAAGCCAACCAAATAGTCCAAGTTGTTGTTGTTGCATATCAAATGCACGGGAGGTCATGCACGCACTGACTGAAAGACGACAGCACAATCGACGATGCCCTGATTTTTTCTGATATTTTTTTCCTTCAGTTGATGATACCCACCAGCCTGGTTTAAAAAAAAGACAGTTATTCTAAATTTTGCTGATAAATTATATTTCCTTGGGGGAGGCTATTTATTTTGGCATTAATTTCTTGTGTATTGTAATGATGAAGCATCAAATCACAGTTTATTGTTTGTCAAACGAAACCACATGTGTCTCTGTCCCAATTCCCATTTCAAAGGTTCATCCCCCAGCAGCAATTAACATTTCAATACACTGAATTAAAAATTATTCTTGAACCTATCAAATTACCTTGCCTCAGGATACCATTCTCAGCTTTACAGTTCATTTAAAATGAACGAGTGAATAAAGTTGAATAATGGTTTGATTTTGCAGAAGCACCAAATTGATCTACCTGCTTGAGTTTGTAAACTTATTTAATAAAGCTGATAAATAATATACATATACTTTTTGAATTGACAACATTGTAAACCTTTTCTTTTCATTTATCCTAACAGTTTAGTGACATCCACATTGTGTGCTGTGAAAATTGCATGCCACAAAATCTCTTTGAAGTATAATGCAATTTCAAGTCCAGCTGGTATGTACATACACCATCAGATATCTTTCGATGAAAAATAATTTGCTTGTTAAAACCTGATATTCTGAAAACTTATTCTGAATTGTAGATGAATCAACGGAGTGTCTACATTCCACATGTAGGCCTACATATTGAGACTGATAGCATGGATAGAACCTTTCCCAATTTTTTCTATTTTTTATATATATTTTTTATATAATTTTAAGCCCATACCACTGGTCATTTATTTGCCATACGATCACATTTCACATCCTTTGTTCAGCCCCCATGATCTGGAACTAAACAGACACTATCATTTTGATGAAAGAAGCAGATCCTGATATACATTTCAGGTTTTACCGATGCCAAATGAATTGAACAGAAGACAATTAGACAAAAAGAAAATCAATAAATATATCAATAAACAATCCTGTTCTAGATTATAATATCCTGGATTCTTATCATGCTCATGCCACTAACATGAACATCATTGAACTCCAATCCAACCAGTGGTCAAGATCCATCATTGTTCTCCAGGATTCATATTATTGATCACTCATAGATTGCATTAAGTTCTTATAGTACTCAGTTCTCATTTCATACTTTTGCAAATTCTTGTAACATGGTCAGGTCGCAGTTCTATTAAGTACACGTGTGAAAGGTGCGAACTGGTATAATGGATTTCATCTTGTTGTGTATGACGCAAGAATGAAATATAACGAAGGCCATGAACATTTTCAATGAAGTGAGTTTTGATATTAAATATGTATACAATTGATCTCAACCTGCCGGTCATGAATTCAGCACTTTTGATATCAGACGCAACAGTACTGTTAACAATGGATGTACTGGAAATGGAAAAAGCAATACAGACTATCGATTGGATCAGCTGTGTCAGAAATGTGTGGAATGACAGAGGTGGTGAAAATCAGAGCCACTGATTGGACACATAGTGCAACCCCTCCCCCCATTGGATATCAGCTGATTCCTCAGGAAATGAACATTACGCGTGTAATGACCACCTGCAGAGTGATACATGTGTCAATCGGTCAGACATTTCCAAGGATGCCCAGTTCTAACTTAAAACAACAATGCTGGACTTCATTCCTTCAAATTTTTGAAGATAAAAGTGAATATGAATACTTAAAGAAAAACTGGGAAAAAGACTCCGCCCCCCTCGGCTATACCGTAAATAACCTATTCCAAGAGCACGAAATACCCATCGCACACATCTGCGACACAGACAAAATCACTAGACCACCCTGGGAATTAGAGTCGCCCCACGTGGACATAAGTATTCACGACTACCTCACAAAGAAGGACAACCCAGACTTTATAAGAGCCACCACCCTTGAATATATCAACCAAAACTGGAAAAATTACTTAAAAATCTATACAGACGGATCGAAAAACACAAGTAATAACACAGGATCAGCTTTTGTTATACCTGAGCTCAACATACAAAATGGTTTCAAACTTCCAGACAATATGTCTGTATACACTAGTGAACTGATTGCTATAATTTAGGCTCTCGAATGGATCATCGAGCACAAACCAATCCGCCCGGTGATACTCAGTGACTCCCTTAGTGGACTCACATCCATCAAAAATTCTATATCTGACAGTAGACCTGATCTCATACACAAAATAGAATGTATATGTACACAAATACACAACGAGGGTATAGACGCCATTTTAGCATGGGTCCCCGCGCATGTCAACATCAGAGGTAACGAAGCAGCCGACAAAACTGCCAAAGACAGTCTTGCTAAAACTACACACGATGTGCCAATAGGATTAGGATATAAAGAACTCAACACTATCATTAGACGCAAAATAGATAGCAAGTGGCAAAAGGAATGGAACAAAGAAGAACGTGGACGGTGGTTACATAAGATCCTTGATGGAGAGAAAAGACAAGTCCAGGGATTCCAGTTAGACGATAAAAGTGATGACCGCATAATCACCAGACTAAGACTGGGCAAAACCGGACTTAAATCACATCTGTCCATGCTTCTGCAAAACACCTCCCCACTCTGTACCGCATGCAACATTGTAGAAGAAACAATAGAACACGTCCTACTTGAATGCCCAAAACACTACCCACAACGCGAGGCACTTAGAAACGAATTAAAAAAACTCTACACTCCCTTAACATTACAAGCGATATTAAATCCTAAGCCCCCCATTAGAAAACAGGTATTCAAGTCCTTAATAAATTTTATCAAAACTGCTGGCTATTATTCCAGTATCTAACACTACCCCCGTGCATGCGCATCACTAACTATGTCAGCATTGGCCAAAATTTCTCTTTTGGAATAAAATATAGGCAATGTGGGCACCGGAGATACCATGTTCCGTGTGGGCCGGTTGCCACATTAGTCTCAAAAATCGGAGGCCAAGACCAATCAACATCCCTGCGACAATATTGGCCAAAATTTCTCGTTTGGAATAAAATATAGGCAATGTGGGCACCGGAGATACCATGTTCCGTGTGGGCCGGTTGCCACATTAGTCTCAAAAATCGGAGGCCAAGACCAATTAACATCCCTGTGACAATATTGGCCAAAATTTCTCTTTTGGAATAAAATATAGGCAATGTGGGCACCGGAGACACCATGTTCCGTGTGGGCCGGTAACCACATTCGTCTCTAAAACTCAAAGGCCGCTACCAATTCAACAATCAAGGACATAAATCAGTAGCACACATCCAAGAAACAACCACGCACACGAATAATGTCACTCACAAAAATGAATACTAAATACTACACACTTTTTCATTATATACTTTCAGAAATGGAGATGAACATGATGATCATCAGCATCGGTCCATAAGAACGTCCAGAACCAGAATACTCAACCCTATACCACGCCAGACACGCTACCCCATAGATGTCACCAAACTGAACAACCAGAACACCAAATCCTAAACCACACCTACACGCTACCCACAGATGACACCGAACTAACGCCTTAACACAGAATATGATCCTTTGACTTTCACGCAATATAGGACGTAGACCTGCCGTTCTGTGCCCCTATACACACTCCAAGCAATTGTTACAGGCACAGATTTCTGGAAGAACCCACCCATGGCCAACTATTAAACCTTTTCTGTCGAGTAAACAAGTAAGCAAGTCTGATGATATAATACTAACAGAAAGTAACAGACTTGTTACAGATCAAACCGAAATCTGTGAAATATTTAACTCATTCTATGCAAATATTGCTACAGACATCGGGTCTGATACCCCTGCAGTCAATGAACTGCACCCTAGTCTCCTGGCCATTGTAAATAATGCACCAGACCATGGCTTCGAGAATTTTGATTTTATTCCCGTTTCCTCAGAATCCGTCCGCTCCATTCTGTTAGACCTAAAGACTAAGAAAGCCACAGGGGTGGATAATCTACCCGCTAAGATAGTAAAGAGTAGTGCTGGGTCATTATGTACCCCACTGTCGTTGTTTTTTAACAGATGTATTGTTGAAGAACAATTCCCAGATAGGCTGAAGGAAGGTCAAATCAGCCCGATTTATAAAAAATCTGACCCATTTGCAAAAGAAAACTTTCGGCCAGTTAGTACTCTTCCTTGTATCTCTAAAGTATTTGAAAAGTTAATGATGAACCAACTTATGGAACACTTCAGTTCTATATTTCATAACTTCCTCTCCGCGTTTAGAAGCGGTTATGGTTGTCAAACAACCTTGTTGAGACTTGTGGAGGACTGGCGAGAGGCCTTGGACAACCACGAATTCGTGGGCGCCATCTTGATGGACTTGTCTAAGGCCTTCGACTGTCTTCCACATGAGCTCATCAATGCTAAACTCAAGGCCTACGGTCTCAGTGAGAAATCATGTGGGCTTATGAATAGTTACATGTCCGACAGAAAACAGAGAGTCAAGCTGGGCTCAGCCTGTAGTAAATGGCTAGACGTTGTTAAAGGAGTCCCTCAGGGGTCCATTTTGGGACCTCTGATATTCAATATCTTCATAAATGATATATTTTATTTTGTTCACAGTGCCAAACTGTACAACTATGCAGATGACAATACTTTGTCGTATGCCCATAAGTCACTAACAACCTTAAAGGAAATAATCCAGAAGGAAAGTGATGTAATTGTAGACTGGTTTGGCAATAATGGCATGCAGGCCAACCCAGAAAAATTCCAAGCTATGTGCCTTGGAAAAGAAGGTAACAAAGAATGTAAAAACTTCGCCCTTAAGAACATAGAAATTAGTTGTTCCGATAGTGTAAAGCTGTTAGGAATTGAACTGGACTACCTCTTAACTTTCGACCAACATATTACAAATTTATGCAAGAAAGCAGGTAGTCAGATCAATGTCCTGGCACGACTCAGTCACCTTTTATCAACACAAACAAAACTGTTGATCTACAAGTGTTTTATTCGGTCAAATTTCAACTACTGCCCTATGGTGTGGCACTTTTGCAGCAAGAAAAACACTGACAAGATGGAAAGACTGCAATATAGGGCTTTAAGATTTGTTTATCGCGACTTCAAAAGCCCATACAACTACCTACTTGAGAAAGCCAATTTACCAACACTCCATTTAAGCAGGGTAAAGAGCATGTGCTTTGAAGTCTACAAAATTCTAAACAATCTGTCTCCTCTGTATTTACAGGACATCATTAAGTTTAAAAACACAAAATATTCATTCAGATATAAAAATTTAACTGATATACCTAGAGTTAACACCACAAAGTACGGCAAGAACTCATTTCGGTACGAGGCCAGCCGAATATGGAATAGTTTACCGAATGAATATCGGACGGCCTCTGACAGAAATGAGTTCCATAGATTGATTCGCACATGGGGAGGCGAATCGTGCAAATGCGCAATTTGCAAGTCTTAGTAACTGTCGGAAAATGTCCAACTCGCCCACTCATCCTTAAATCAAATTAGTGGTAATTATGTGTGTGATTGGAAAGATAAATTATTTAATTGCGTAGATGCAAATTAAAAACAATTAAAAAGAAAACAATCAAATAATGTCATATGGGAATTTAATGATAATTAATTAATATATGTATTATATTTACTGCAATTATATATTAGTTAGTTGACCAGTGGCTCACTCAGAGCACACGTAAATGTATGGTAATTTATTCAAGCCCTCTTCAAATATTGTAAATATATGGAGGATTACAGTGATTTAATAATTCTGATTACACTGAAATAATAATTCAATAATTAAAAACGATTAAATAAGAAAACAAACAAATATTACATAATGAAAATATTTGATAAAAAAATTCATTGCGTTTTATATACTTCTACATTTTTATTGTTATTATACATTTGTTTGTCGGTCAATAGCTCGTTCAGAGCTAATGTTTTCTGGTTTGTATATTATACCGACGCTAAATAAAGTTTCTTACTCTTACTCTTACCCTGTTTCCAAGGGCGTCGTTAGGGAAGTCGAATCGAAAAACCCTGAATACGCCCATTGTTCTCCCAGTTTTATCTGGACGGCTTTGTGCGTACAAAGGGGTACCAAGACAAAGGAATCATCCACGCGATTACAGTGAACTCATATCTATCAGTATAACTTAACCAAAAACCAGAAAGAGACATACGAACTTGTACATAGCAATTCTTATCTACTTCTATTTATATCTCCTACTAATCTCTCATTGTTATTTATTATTTATTTATTTATTTATTCATTTATTTAGTTATATATTTAACGATGGAAAAGATATTAAAAAAACAAAGAAATGTACCGCGAAATTCAAATAAAACATTGAGTTGATGGGCCGCGAAATCCGAATGGGAAGCGGCCCTTAAACTACAATTTCAATCAAAAAAAATCATTCCTTCACTCAGAATTTATTGTATCTAACTTTTACAAAACCTGCAGCTCCCAATAGCTCCTGGATCTAGAACACACACACGAAGGGACCTAGTTTATCGGTGCTATGGCAACAGAATCATGTAGAATGGGATTGTGTGGATAATATCAGATCCATGGAAGTTGAAGTTCTGCAGCATGCTCCACAAATTCCATCAAAGGTCATAAAACTTTCTGGTCTGCAACAGTGTAGATCTATACTTTTTTTTTGCAAAATTATCTCCCTTTACCAGGTGAAGACTTGAATGTGTCTAAAATGTATAGCTACTAAAAACAAAGACTTCATTTCCTGAGTAGAGGTAAAAACCGAACATATTTTGATTATTTTTTTCAAATTTTAATTCCACTTCTGGTATATGTACATGTATAAAATACATACAGAATGAAATGCATACAGAATAACACAAAGAACAGGTATATGTATCTCATTACGTTAATTCTTACCCAAAGATCAATACATTCAAGAACATGTTTTCAAGTATGTGTACCTTTACAATCAGTAATGGGTGATATTACAACAATACCAAGGTGTTATATATTGTTATGGTTGACTTAACTTTAGCTGCTGAAGATATTTCTAATTTGAGGGAAATGTGCAATCATTATACTAAACATGAGCAGTGTGACTAACGTCACAGGATCTACGAAGTAGAGTAGGCATTAGGACTCGAACGCGAACTGAACTCTTGGAAATCCCCACCCCAGTTGAAATCCTGCCTATATTAAGATGGGCACCGCCGAAGTCAGAATCGCCAGTGATTTTCATCAAAAATCACCAGAAATTTTCATCAAAAGTAGGTCAGCTCAGAACTTGTTGGTAACAGTCTCCTAATGCGCCTTCATTCCAAAAATAAATAACGATCGCCGATTTAATTTTACAATTTTTTAACTAAAGGAAACAGATTGAATAATAAAAAGTTCAGTAGATTTCAAGCTTTACGTGTGAAAATACATTTACATCTCTTTAATGGTTTTCAGTGCCCTTGTCCAGGATCAAAACAACTTTTTGAATCGCATTATTTTCCCAACAATACAGCAAATTTTTATATATAGTACTATAGTAGAAAGGTGGCATTTATGTAGTTTACGGTAATTCAACTCAAGACCAACACCTTCTCTGCACAAGATAATAATGATTCTATGTCATTCTCCTGAGCATAACCCGTACAAAGATGAATAAATAGCGTCTCTACATCACGTTGTTATCTAGATATACGAGACAACACATTTTGGGTATCGGCAATCTGATGAATGTACTATTCCGGTTTTCTTGTTTCACATTATATTCTATGACGGTTGATCGGTGATTTTCTTCATTGATAAACATTAAACCACCTCAGCTTCGTTGTGTGAATCGGAATTGCATTGCTGTGACACACCAACACACTCCGTGGCAGTGATTCTGTATCCCCTAATCAAGGAATCAAAATGGATCAAGATTTGAAATGACAAGAAAAATTTAGACATGTTTTGTTTACACATGTAATTTTTTGTTTAAATTATATTCCAGTGTGATATATAGTCAATATTCAAGAGGTACAAAAAACCCTCAAAGTGTGTGCTCATATTTTCACATCATGATCAAAGTTACTTTATCTAGTTAATTTCTACTCAAAGAAAATAAATTAAGACCCTTTAAACACGCCGTCATGGCTTTGTTTCACCCTCAGTAAACTTTTATCATTGTTGCTCACACAGACTAATCTGAAGGATGATACCACATCTTTCTTTTTTCTGCTGGGTTATTGCACCAGGCTGACTTAACTGGTTGATATAAGATATTTCATCACCAGTGGGCAATTTGACCTGAATTTGAAGCCTAATGTGGTTTGTGATGAAATGTTTGGATGTGAAATAGGATACACGTTAAAGGCCACAGTTTACATATATCTATAACAATATACTGAATTGTGTGTATTGAGGCTGGCAAGTTGGTAATAGCAGTGTAGATAAATGCACTAACAAATGATGGAAAATTAGCATTTCCTATTTCATAAAAACAATTACGGATGGCATATCCCACCAGATTTTGTACTGTGTTATATACACAGTGAAACATGCAGCCAAGGGTTCCCGATGGGCATGACAGTGCACTCGCTGAGCCATCAATAAATAATTAAAAAAATAATTATAAATCAAATTTTCATCAGAATTCGGTCAGCTCAGAACTTGCTGGTAACAATGCCCTAACGCACGTTCATGCCAAAAATCAAGGTTCTAATGTCAACGGTTCTCCTTATTTTGCCAACGATAGGATTCGGATGGACTGACTGACTGACTGACTGACTGCCTCACTCATTACCGGACAATTTGCGATCTGTAGCCTACTTCGTAGGAATATTTTCATAACTTCATTTATTTTCACAATAAGCAACATAATCGAGATTAACATGTGAAGTTTTACAACATAATATAATAAGCATCATAGGTCTCCTTCAGTTTAGTGTAGACACATATACCCTTGAATATCTGTTACCATGATTCAGTCATAATATTGTCTGTAATATATTGAGGGAATAAACATAATTATTTGATAGTATTATTAAAGCAGAGGTTCGGGTATGGTAAAGCTATATTTCAACTGAAAGAGCTAGTCAAATGGTATTCAACTGTATTTTTATTTTTATATTTTTGAAATTTATTTTAACCCAGAAATAGTTAACCAAATGCTGTGCTGTCGTCAAATTTACCAAACTCGAGGAAAGGGACATTGTACTGTCACGTGACCTATTTTAGCCAGTAGGAGTAAAAGTACCCTTACAAACATAAACGTGGGGATTGCGTAGGGAAAATGTGGGGTTTTGGTGGGCGCGTGGGGTTCGTGTGGGGCGAAGCGTGGTTTGGAACTTTCCTCGTGGGGATAACGTAGGGTTTGTGTGGGGCAGCTGCCCACGGTTATGCAAATTTAGCATAAATATGGGGATTATGTAGGGCTGATGTGGGGATTATGACGGGTGAATGGGCGAGAATTCAAAGTTCGCGTGGGGATGATGTAGGGCATACCTTTATCTGCTATATATTCAAAGTCTAACGTGCGGTTGGTGTAGGGAAAATGAACTTCGGATTTAATCGACTGAGTTGTTTGTAGGGATTAGGTGGGGTGGACATTTTCCAGCGCTCGTAGACAAAGTCCAATGTAGGGAATGTGCCGGGCTGTACTGAAAGTTTAAGTCCGGCGTGGGGATGATGTAGGGCAAAATGCTCGCCTTTTTCATAGCTTAAGATGAACGTGGGGATTTTGTTGGGCAAGCATTCTTTCATGCATAGCCTAAGACGATAGTGGGGTTGAAGTGGGGCGATATTTTATTTGCACATATAGTGTGAGATAAATGTGGGGATCATGCAGGCAGACTGTGAACTCTGGTTTCTTAAAAGAATATACAAAAACATTTATATTTTTTTCATGATCCTATAATACTCGAAATGAAAACTATTTATTTAGATTTGTATTTTTTTGATGCATTTTCAATCAAAGTTATTAAAACGTTTTGTGCCGGTGTATCGCGAAAAATTCCCGTCGAATCGACACCATGCATCTTTCACGGTAAACCTCTCGTCGTGAGGTGAAAGAAATGTGTAGCAAAAGATATATTTTTGAAACGGGTATCTGTACAGGTTTAAAAATAACTAAACAGAATCAAATATCGAAGAGATACAGGCAGAGTTATCAAGTGTTGGTTACCATCTCCGGCGTATCCCCCTCATATTTTCGCGGAATATAGGCCGTGCCCATTGCCCTATAGGACTAGGTTTAAAGATTGCTAGAATATCAATTCACTGATCATATGTCATAAGAATATTTTTTAATGTAATGCATGAATAGAAGTTCTGTGTCTAATGTATCGCATCCATAAATTTCCTCCGATATATAAGGCTAAATCACGACTATAAATGTGAGCCGTCTTAGGCCATTGCCTATTAATTTGCATGTTAATCGAGTTGTCTCCCTTCATATCAAGACTTTCTGGTATCAGTACACAATTAATTCTGTTACTTGTTATGTATTAGCGTTAAAAATCGGCAAAAATCCAGAAAACTCACAATGCATAAATCCACCTGGCATGTCAATATTTACCTTGTGCGACATTACCAGTGGAAGTCTTGACAGATGTTGACCATGGAAATTTCAAATTACCGCCACTGACAGCTGATTGGTGCTACAGAATGTCATTCGATTTGTAAACAGGGAGCCTTCTCACCCTTCACTGATCATGTCTTCATCCACCATGCTTTTTTCAAAGTGGCCCAAATCAACACCAGGAAGTACAGTTTGAAGACTCATCTGCAAGTTGAAATATCAAATGCATCAGAAATGCTGAAAAATCGCAGCTCATAAAATCCATAAAGATCTGCTCTCAAATTTCTAAACAATGTAGATCGTGGGCACCGAGCCGGAAGTGATTAATTGTGTACTGATGCCTGTCAGGAATGGAACCATTGTTAAAATAAGGAATGCTCTCATCTGAACAAACCATACCCATCCCCAAACATTCTTGAGAAGGCACAGATAAAACTATGCACAGATAGAGATTTTACAGCCTATATACCAAGGGTACCCCCTTTATAATTTCCCCTCAGTTTGCCCCATATGACTTAAGACTGAGGTACAAGTAAAAAGTACAATATCTCACTAACCTGTACATATTTTTCCATCTGGTAAAAAGCACCAAGTCGACAATCCTTCTGCATATAAAAAGAAGTATAAAGCATTAACTAGATATGTTAAACACTATTTTTAATTATTTTTTTATTATTTTAATTTATTTTTTTATGAAATTATTCAAATTAAGTTTAAAAATAAAGAAAACTTAAATTCAAAATGTGTCAAAACATAATTTGTTTTCAACCTGCTCATTTAGGCTACATTTGGTAAAAATTTCCTTCATGGCAGTGGTTAACTTCTCCATGTAATCAGTGGGTCATCCCAGTAATCTATCAAATGGGATTTAAATTTGATGTTGATACAAAGATCAAAGACATGTTTAATCCTGTAATAAGTGACAGCAAGATACACAAATGTGTACACAACACATACCAAAATATAACACAGAGGTGTTTATGGTATACACAACTCCCATATAGAGAATATATGTCAGTTCAATTGGATGGATCTACATCTCATCAAGATCTTGCTGGCAGTAATTAGAAAGATGCACATATTACTTGTAAACAGTTATTATTACTGAGAAAACTCCTAAATAACATTGAGGAATATATTCTGTGTCAGATTTCAAGTCCATGAATGCAATGTCTGCAAACAGGCAACACTTGTCAAAACACAACATAGAAGAAAAAAGGAATAAACTTCAATGACAACATATCTGATGGTCATTTGCTGATCTCTGCTACATTAACAACCATGAAAGATGAGGACAGCTGGAAGTTGCCTAACTTAAACTGTTAACTGTTTGGTGAAAGATTAAAGTGGCAACTTACAGTGAGAAAGGCTTATCTTCCAACAGAGTTGGAGGCATACCTCTGAGTCACACTGTGCGAAATCCCCAGAGTTGATGTGTGTGTGTGTGTGTGTGTGTTTGGGAAGAGGGTTGTATGGGGCTTGCTAATATTTGGTGCCTGTAATCCATGTTTCTTGCTACCTACAAGATCTCTGATATGAATATGAAAGAGAATTACATACTTATAGTCCTGGAGATAGTGGAAATGGAATGAAGAGAAAGTATTTGCTATGATGCAAATGTGACTGACAATAAACACACAACAATGAGAAACCCTCAACAGTCAGATTAACTGTTGACTCAGTTAATCAGATTTTATTTGTCTCATTAAAGTTACAAATGCAAAAGGCATTTTGGAAATTCTTTGTGTGTGGAACAAACATCTGAGTTTTTACAGGTGATATAATTAGTATTAATTTCATGTGGTTTTAGACTGATATAAAGTGAATTAATGCATAAATGATTTGAAGCATTGAAGATTTGAACTGAGGTCGCGATTTTGAAAAAAAGCATGTAATTGTATCTATGTGAATTTCCTTTCTTCCATTTACATTTTATTGTATCTTGAAAGTTGATTTGCTCATAATTACCAGCTGTGTTAAATGAACCTCGTCATATTTGGCATTGACTATTTGGCCCTAGTACTGACAAATCAGTCATTTTTTGCCTATATTTGCTCCAAAAGGTCTCAATTTTGTCGCAGAAATGGCATAGCAATACAAGAGATGTTAGCCAGCATTATCAGTATGATATTTATTTCAACCACATTTAGCAAGAAAAAAAATAATTTTAATAATTAAAAAAATTATTAAAATTAATTAAAATTTTTATTTTATTTTATTAATAATTTAATAACATAAATTTGAAACAACCCTAATATTTGAACTTAGTTCAGGAGTCATCATGGAAAAAATTGGGCTGATCCAGTAAAAACTGTAGCCACAGTGACGATTTAAAGTTCTCTGGTCAAATGTGAAAATGTCGTGTGACAGGTATCAGTACACAATTAATTCTGTTACTTGTTATGTATTAGCGTTAAAAATCGGCAAAAATCCAGAAAATTCACAATGCATAAATCCACCTGGCATGTCAATATTTACCTTGTGCGACATTACCAGTGGAAGTCTTGACAGATGTTGACCATGGAAATTTCAAATTACCGCCACTGACAGCTGATTGGTGCTACAGAATGTCATTCGATTTGTAAACAGGGAGCCTTCTCACCCTTCACTGATCATGTCTTCATCCACCATGCTTTTTTCAAAGTGGCCCAAATCAACACCAGGAAGTACAGTTTGAAGACTCATCTGCAAGTTGAAATATCAAATGCATCAGAAATGCTGAAAAATCGCAGCTCATAAAATCCATAAAGATCTGCTCTCAAATTTCTAAACAATGTAGATCGTGGGCACCGACCCGGAAGTGATTAATTGTGTACTGATGCCTTCTACAAGCAAGTTTGCGCGCGCAACACCGGAAGTGGGGCCCGATTGTAAACATTGGCAAGTTGAACTTGGTTGAGTTTTCTTCACCAAAACGTTAAGATGGCGAATAAATACGAAGAATGGACGCTGAAAGACCTAAAGGATGATCTGAGGAAACGGAAAGCGAAACTATCGGGCTATATCGTGTTTTACCCCCCTGAATTTCCTCATCGACTACTTTCTCCTGGCAATAAAACAATAGTAGTCTCCCCTTGTCATTTCTCCCTTGTAAAACTATGCACGTTCGCCGTATAATCGTCGCTCTATATATACTCGTGTTATACTCCCCTGGTATAGGCATTTTACATGTTAAAAAACCCAAAAGGGGGGTATAACACGAGTATATATACTCGTGTTATACCCCCCTTTTAGGTAATTTAACATGTGAAATGCCTATACCAGGGGGGTATAACACGAGTATATATAGAGTGACGATGGTTGAAAACACCTGGTTCCGGCTAACGAACGCTCTATATATACTCGTGTTATACCCCGCCTGGTATAGGGATTTCACATGTTAAATTACCTAAAAGGGGGGTATAACACGAGTATATATAGAGCGACGATTATACGGTGACGATTATACGGTGACGATTATACGGCGAACGTGCATAGTTTTACAGGGGGTATTTAACATGTAAATCTGGTCGGCCTATGTGCGCCTGAATGAACTCGGCTACAACCATTTCACAGTCATTCATAAGGAGGGCTTTAAACGGATTTATGTCAACACCGAAAGAGAAGAAGTCATAACCGTGCACACAAATCAAATCGAAGGAGCATGGACCCACGCGAAGAAACGCTTAAAAAAAATCAATGGAACGAACGTAAGAAATTTCGAGGGTCATCTTTGTGAGATAATGTGGAGAAATCGTCACAAAGGCACCTTGTACGAGGCATTCTTCAATCTCGTGAAAAGTGTTTACCCACTGATGACACCGCCAACATACACGTATACTACTCCCGTATTCGACACATGGACGGCACAGAACGAACTAGACGTCACGAAAATAGTGCGAGAGGACGACACCGAAGGAGAAGACGAAACTGAGGATACTCCACAGGAGCCCGTGCAGGAAAATGTTAATGTACCCACCCCCGATCCAGTACACCGTGGTCCGCTGTTCATTCCAGATATTTCGCCAACAGACATGACGTCATGCCCTGCATCATTTCAGGTGGTTGCCGAATTACCCACAGCATTACCTTACGACAGAAGAAACGTGTGCAAAGGACAGTACAGACCGTGAGGACACCGAGTGTTTCCCAGCCCAATCCCCATGTACAGCGGCGTACAGATATACCCCAGGCAAATCCCCTTGTGCAGCGGCGTTCAGGCTTCATAGCTGATATATCGGATGATATCACGTCGTCTCCCTGTGCTTCGGATGTGGTTGACCAAGGCTTACCGGTAAACGTGACCGTGCATGCGAGAGAATAAATCTGTACGGAAAGGAACCAAACGCTCAAAAGGTGGACATGTGCACACAAATTATTTCAAGAACATTGTTTTGTCATCCGATGACGACTTCGCCTGAATATGACGTTACCATCTTTACATACCAGTATATCCTATGGAACAATATCTTGTATATACATTTACTGAACATGGCATGTACATAAAGAAGAACGAAAAAAAAAAAAAATCTTCTCATTGAGAACTCAAAGAAATATATCTACCTTCAAGCGTTCTTCGCATTTCAACAACCCTTTTCAGGGCCAACCATCTCTTTCGAAAGAGAACTTCTATCAATGTACGATCAATGTAAACATCAGACGACACCCCACCCATAAATACACACTGTTCCATCTTTTCACAGAATGCTATTGAATTCATTCATATCTACACCATTTTAAAATAACCCCCTCTCAAATAACCCCATAATTATATATTTTCCTCCCGAAGAAAAACAAGCCTCATTTATTTCATACAGGCACCAGAAAAAAATCAATCTTTTCTAAAAATGCTTTTCATTTTGTTAATATCTATACCATTTTGAAATAACCCCCTATTAAATAACCCCCTTATTCTCTAATCTCCACCTTATCAAAAGTTGCTATTGATTTTGTTAATATCTATACCATTTTGAAATAACCCCCCATTAAATAACCCCCTTATTCTCAAATTTCCTTCTTCCCCCCCCCAAAAAACAAGCCCCATTTTTTTTATACAGGCCCCATCAAAAAAATCCCTCTTTTCACAGAATGTTATTAAATTCGATAATAATATCTATACCATTTTGAAATAACCCCCTAGTAAATAACCCCCTTATTCTCTAATTTCCTTATTTCCCCCCCAAAAAACCAAGCCCAATTTTTTTTATACAGGCCCCATAAAAAAAATTCCTCTTTTCACAGAATGTTATTAAATTTGATAATTTTTTAACCATCCACGCTATATATATAGTCGTGTTATACCCCCCTTTTGGGTTTTTTAACATGTAAAAAGCCTATACCAGGGGGGTATAACACGAGTATATATAGAGCGACGATTATACGGCGAACGTGCATAGTTGTACAAGGGAGAAATGACAAGGGGAGACTACGGGTGACGTCACTTGTTTTATTGCCAGGAGAAAGTAGTCGATGAGGAAATTCAGGGGGGTAAAACATGATATAGCCAATTAGTCCAGCGGTAAGGTGTTTTGATTTACATGCAATTCCCCAGATCTTCGAATGATAGTGCTCCTCGCCGTCACCCTTCTCCATATCATGCATATTCATTAATTTGACGTCACCATTCATACATATTCATCAGGTTACAATTTCACCTCCTTAACAGGAGAGCTCGCCAAACACGCACTTTCATTCTCAAAGAGAGCCGTGTCTACCCGCGGGAGACCAAAGCGACTCTCATGTAAACTGGTGACATTTTTGAATCTCCAATCTCAAAGCGAGGCAGCATGCATGACATCATTCTCAAAGCGAGCCGTGTCTACCCGCGAACTACTTCCTGTATTAGATAACTCGCTTTCACGGCCAAGTATACATACCGACAATAATTTGTTCGCGATTGATATGCTCCGAAACGGAAAGAGTCATTTCCCAATTATATAGCCCACGTTATGTTTAGCAATTCGCTTCTAACTCGGCGGAGTCAGCAGGTCAGTGACAAGCCAGATAATCATACGCCGCCTACTCACCCCCCAAATTTTGGGGGGATGGCTCCCATTTACGCGTGAGACTCTTTCTCGCAGTAGGGAGTCTCGCGAGACGAGAATGACGCACTTTCTGTTCCGCAGAGGCTATATCAGCCATGATATGAATATCCAGAGTGTTTTTATTGTACATACCGTATCCTTAAACATTCTACATTTACCTATTTCCTGTACGGTATAGGCCTATTTGTTGGTATAAATAATGAAGTTCAAAGAAATACAATCAATACAAATCAAAACACAAATGAAACAATGAAGCTATATGATACCAAAAACCACGTAAGAGTGCCGATAACAGAGATTATGCAAATGAAATAACAGAGCACAGACAAAATAAATAAGAATGAAGAATACAAAAAACACACCACAAATGGTAGAATACAAATGAAAGAAGAATACAAATGAAACCATCAAGTCCTATAATACAGAATAAGCAACAAAAAAGAAACAGACAAAAGCAATGAATGCATAAACACAAACAAATGAAACCATGTCGTCTGCACATTTCCCGCGAACTTTTGTCAAATGCACTTCTCTTCCTCCGTCGCCCAAAGAGTTACCCCGTATTCGGAAGCCGGAACAAATGAACACATTCGCGGCCTACTGAGCGTTTCCAACTATCACAAAGCGCGTTTTATGTAAAAAATGTCACGTGGTGTCACATTTATGTAAATGAGATCACGTGACCTCTTTTCGCTATAATGATTTATGTCCTAAAAGTTAAACATCAATTGGTAAATCCACCTGCGGGTGTCAAAAGAATTATGTTCTTTTCAAACTCCTAAAAAAAAATAAAGAAAAACTTCGAACAGTGCATGTCAGCTGCACAACTCCTATCCACTATACACTCTGCATGTGATTGAAATCTTGAACTAACGCGTAGAGGGGAGAAATCACTCCACCAATACCGAACTTACCACTACAAAAAATCTATTCAATAACTTTCACTGTATAGACCAGCAAGAAAAGTGTGAAACTTTGTGAATCATACTACTCCAGAAAGTGAACATTGTAGCGCCAATTGGTCAGTGTCATATTCGCTGAGTGACCCAAACATCAGCACTTGAATTTGACCCCACGTCTGTGTGCAAATGTATGGAGAAAGTTGACGAACAGTATGCATCATTTGTCAGTTAATTTTCCCCTACCCCATTACCCTCATTATTTTCCGAAACGGATAAAATCGCAAGAATGGAATAAAATTTTTACAAGGCATATTTCCCATTTTGCATGAGAATTCAAAACTTTCTAGCACCATTGTGCTAGAAAGTCGTATTCATTATTAATGAAAAATCTCTTTTTTTTTGTCTTATACCAGGGTACACAGTCAAACCTACAAGTTGAGGGGAATAAGAAATTATGAAAATTAGTGCACTGTAGTAAAAAAAACATGACTTTCTAAACTCAAGCCATTCGTGGTGTAGTAGTGCTGATTGGTTTTTTGCCGTTTTGTCCGTTTAGTTTTTCGCCAAAAAATGGTATTTCCCGTTCTAATTTCTCTCTTGTTATTTGATGTACAAACATGAACTTTGGACACAATATTCCAATCGTGTAGATCCTCAAAACACTGCCTCAAATTTTATAAGATCGGCCCTGTTAATGAATTATTTATGATTTAGTGGAGAGGGGTCGAGTTTTTGTAGATTATTCAATCTTTCAACTTTGCACGATGATAAAATAACTTCTAGGCCATAACTAAAAAGACTGAGGCAACCTATTTTTATTCAAATAGTAAAGTGCATTATTCCAAAAAAGGAAGTTTGTTTGACGAAAACAGAGAGCGCGTGATTTTAGCGCGTGATTTTGAGGACTAGACTTTTCTAAATGACATCATTTATCTTTAAATGAATCGATTCTTGTAATAAATTCGAGAAAGTTATTTATTTATCTAAATTCCTTGAATAAAGGGTTTGAATAAAGGGTTGAGTAAAGGGCTTTCAGAAAATGTATAGTTTTTACAGATACAAAAAGCAAAATTGTGATACGTACACGTATGCAACTGGGACCCGATACAGTAACCTTAATCCTAACTTGACTGGGTTGAGAGAGAAGGGCCGGGTGGGGAATGTGAGCGCTCTTCTTTTGAACTTCCACTATTGCTTAAATTTACTCACTGAAATTAAGACCCAGAACTTTATTACTTGACAGCTGATTACACTGAAGTCATTTGTTGGAAATGTGCGTAACCCTTGAGGTAAGGCATCATAGGTATATTTCAAAATGGTCCTCATGGCGCTGTATTAAAGGAGTACTTACCTTATTTCTGATTGTGACTATATTTATGAACAATCGTATTCCATACCTTATTATATAAAACTTATGTTGATAGAATGTAAAATAAAATAAATATTGAATATTTTGTTGCGCTGGGTGCCGCCATTGCACCACTGCCTGACGTTTTTAGATGAGCGGAAGTGAGTGTATGCTCATCTAAAAACGTCACGACGTCATGGAGATTTAAGGTTGATCGTGTTGGTCATGCCGATAATTTGTTTGAGAAGGAACCCAGTGAATCCACAGACGTTCTATTTGATTTTAATAGCTCAAGTGTGATCATGAAAATGTTTACAATCTCAGAAGCATCGTCGTTCAACTCAAATCCCTGCACAATTGCAGAGGACACTCTTTTAGTTCAATGCTCAGCTTCAAATTTGAGCCAAATTGAATCGGGCAAGTCTCAGTTGAAAATCTTGAGGAAGAAATTCTCCAGTGGGCCGAAATAACCTAAACCCCTTTCCTTTAAGCAATTATCCCAGTGGGATTTTTCGCGCCAGTTTTTTCTTCGAATTAAGGGAGTAGAGGACGTTCATTTCGCTGCTCTTATGGGGCTACATGGGGATTTGTTGAATTTTTCAAAACAAGCGGAATTTCCGAACAAAACTACCCAGACATCTCAAAATGGGATGAAAATCAACAAAAAGACACGAAAGAACCATTTTGGGCCCGATGGGCTTATGTCATGGCCTGATTGTCCGTCGTCCGTCCTCCGTCGTGTGTCGTCCGTCGTGTGTAAACATCTTCTTCTCTGAAACCGCTTGACCGATTAAGCTGAAACTTGGCATGCATGTTCCCCTCAATGAGCACACCAGAATTTGTTCATGCCGTGTCGATACGATTTTAAATATGGCCGCCAGGCGGCCATCTTGGATTTCCCCATGAAATTTTGTTATCGCGATTTCTCCGGAGCTACTGCATGGATCTTTTTCAAATTTGGTACACAAGTTGCCCTTGGGGTCTAGTTGTGCAAGATACATTTTGTGGTCTGATTCAGAAATCCAATATGGCCACCAGGCGGCCATCTTGAATTTCCTGACGAAACATTGTTATCGCGATTTCTCAGAAATAACCGATAGATCTTTCTCAAATTTGGTACACAGGTTCCCCTTGGGGTCTAGTTGTGCAAGATACCTTTTGTGGTCTGATTCAAAAATCCAATATGGCCACCAGGTGGCCATCCTGGATTTCCAGATGAAACATTGTTATCGTGATTTCTCAGGAACTATTGTATGAATCTTTCTCAAATTTGGTACACAGGTTCCCCTTGGGGTCTAGTTGTACAAGATACCATTTGTGGTCTGATTCAAAAATCCAATATAGCCAACAGGCGGCCATCTTGGATTTCTCCATGAAACATTGTTATTGCGATTTCTCAGGAACTACTGCATGGATCTTTCTCAAATTTGGTACACAGGTTCCCCTTGAGGTCTAGTTGTGCGGAATACCCTTTCTGCTCTGATTCAAAAATCCAATATGGCCACCAGGCCGCCATCTTGGATTTCCCTATGAAACTTTGTTATCGTGATTTCTCAGGAAGTATTGCATGGATTTTTCTCAAATTTGGTACCCAGGTTCCCCTTGGGGTCTAGTTGTGCAGGATACCTTTTGTTATTTGATTCGGAAAACCAATATGGCCACCAGGTAGCCATCTTGGATTTCCTATGAAGATTTATTATCGCGATTTCTCAAGAACTACTACATTGATCTTTCTCAAATTTGATACACAGGTTGCCCTTGGGGTCTAGTTGTGCAAGATACCTTTTGTGGTCTGATTCAGAAATCCAATATGGCCAGCAGGCGGCCATCTTGAATTTCCTGACGAAACATTGTTATCGCTATTTCTCAAAAACAACTGCATAGATCTTTCTCAAATTTGGTTCACAGGTTCCCCTTGGGATTTAGTTGTGCAAGATACCTTTTGTGCTCTGATTCAAAGATCCAATATGGCCACCAGGCCGCCATCTTGGATTTCCTTATGAAACTTTGTTATCGTGATTTCTCAGGAAGTATTGCATGGATCTTTCTCAAATTTGGTACCCAGGTTCCCCTTGGGGTCTAGTTGTGCAAGATACCTTTTGTTATTTGATTCGGAAATCCAATATGGCCACCAGGTAGCCATCTTGGATTTCCTCATGAAGATTTATTATCGCGACTTGTCAAGAACTACTGCATTGATCTTTCTCAAATTTGATACACAGGTTCCCCTTGGGGTCAAGTTGCGCAAGATAACTTTTCTGGCCCAATTTGAAAATCCAATATAGCCTCCAGGTGGCCATCTTGAATTTCCCCATGAAATTTTGTTATCGTGAATTCTCAGGAAATTACTGCATGGATCATTTAGTGTTCGGGGGGGGGGGGGGACAACACAAACTAGAAACTCATCTATTGCAGTTCTTCAGTAAAAATTTGTCACAGCTACTTTCTCCAGTTACAGCCAGATGAGCTACAGTGCCGTCGCACTAACTTTACGATTTACTGGTGGTTTGATAGTGTGATAGGACTGACCAAAAAGTTGACATTTTAGATTCAACGGTTGGAAGGCGTACACTGCTCCCGAGGTTGAAAAATACGCCTCTGAAATCCCCCAAAACTCAATCTTAGTTACTTTCAACAAGAAGGAAACTTGTAAATGGCTTATAAATCAACCTCCAATAATATTCCCTACTACCACCCCGATTTCTCACTCCTACCACCTCCTGGAAATATGATTGAAAACGCTTACTTATCTGTTATACTGCTAATATTTTCTAAGAAAGCATGGTGTCCCTCTGATTTTATTACATATTCAACAAGAACTATAAGTGCTTAGTATTATATAACAAAATGGAGATAATTTGACTTTGGGAAATTTGATTTATTGAGCATCAAGCAAAAAAAAATTCAAATTTCCCCATGCATTCAATTTTATGGCTTTTAAGTGGTATACATACATTTGGCTAACATATTTTTTTACCCTCCATTTTTTTTTCATGGATCATCTTCTCTTAACCTGCTGAAAAAAATGCTGAAATTAAAAAAAAACATTCCACCTATAGGAATGAACGTCCTCTACTCCCTTAAAAGTTGGACGCAGAGTAATTCAAATGTCCGTAGTTGGAACGGGGAAGGTCCCTGGATCAAGTGTTAGGCGTGACGTTGCCCTGAATGCTGACGTCATCAGTCACGTCATCCCACAGGCAACATGTCGGCGCCCACATCGACCTCAAAGCGGAAACACGGCTTCACAAATTTTAATATAAATAATAGGTTACCGCCCTCAACGACAGTAAAATAGTTGGTTATATTTCTTTAAGAGTCTAACTTTTGTAATATGAACCCATATCAACGTATATTCTTAAGAAAATTGTGAGTTTTTTGCGTTTTCCTTCTCCATTGTGTGGCAATTCCTATCTCAAAGAAACCTCTTATTCCACCTCTAATAGTAATTTTGGATTTACTAAGCAGTCTTCGTGTGGATGAAGTATACAAACACAGAAAGAATAAGAGATGTTTACACAGAGAAGGCTCCTTTTTGTGTGACGGTTTTTGAAGCTTTTTTTCAATCCTTGATCTGAGTTTTTCGACGATATTTTCACAAAATATTTAAAGAAGTTTGAATACTTCTAACCAGGATTGGTCTTGGTTTGATGTGTCATTTTTTGTTACAAGAGTAAGACCCTCTCCATGATATATGCCTCAAAAATTCAAAAGTAGCCCAGGAAGTATATTTTAATCAATCACAAATTCAGTTTATGCAACTGACTATCGCGATATTTTCGAGGTTGAGATATTTTCAGTATGTAAACTTCAAGAATAATCTGATGCTGTAGAGTTTTAGATTACACAAATGGATTGTTTACCGTCACATACAAAGGAACAATCCTATATGTAAACGTGACACATCCTTTCAAAAAAACAAAAACAAAAATCCGTCGCTATAACATCATGACAACGCTTATTCAAAAGAGCCTTTTTACTCACCCTTTTGATACACTGGATTTGACCAGGAAACGATGTTTTCACCCATAAAGACAGACTGTCAATCCAAGGTCTAAGGGTTTGTGACTCAGCAAGAAAAAAGTAGCCCTGGAAATGGAGAACAAAAAAATTAACGTGATATTAGCGTACAATATCCAAACATTGCTCTCCATGTAGGCTGCAGGCGACAATCAGGAAAGCATTGCTAGAATATTGAGCTAATTATGAAATGACCCCTTAGGGTGAAAATTTTAACAATTGTGGTCATGCACAAAAGAATTTATATACATAGAGATAAAGATTTCAAATCAGTTGAAATCTTTGCCTGGCATGCTTTAGTTATGGCAAACATAACGATATCCGACATAACGATGGCGACATGAGATATCCCCCTCTTATAAACTTGTGTTGGACGGGATAGGGCGACCCCGCTCTCTAAACTGGAGGTAAAAAAGTCGTTTTTGCTCAATAACTTTTGATTCTGTCTTAACTAATGCTTCAAAACTACAGACGCATTCATTTATCTATTGTTCCACGTCCTAAAATCAATTTGCGATTTAAAGAACCAATGTTTTTTAAACAGCGCGACCGATGTTTGGCCTATTATTACGCAAATTAAATAGATGACACTTTATTTATTTTTTACTACCATTTGATGCGGAGATATATATGTCTGTGTGCGCCTCAAGAGGATTTTGCTGAATCCATTACAGTAAAATTAAGTTTATTGTGCAAAAACGAACGTTTTTACCTCCATTTTAGAAAGCGAGATCTCTTAAAACGCAAATGTTAGATTTAACATCTAGAGTATTGGAGGAGGGAAAGCATTTAGAGAGTGTATTCACAAATATTAAGTGTTATATGCAACATTTTAAGCTGTTGCATCCAACACATAAAAGTGGCGGAACTGTTGCATCCAACACTTAAAACTGGCGGAACAACACTTTCTAAATGCTTCCCTCCTCCAATACTCTATGTTACATCTATAACACTTAATATTGGGGAATACAACACTTTCTAAATGCTTTCCCTCCTCCAATATCTATGTTACATCTAACATTTGCGTTTTAAGAGTGTAGAGTGTTTGTTGTAATCAAGGCATGGTAGATAAAGAATTTAACTTATCTGAACCACCTACACATTGGTGTCTTTGGAGCATGGATATTTATTTTTTGATAGGATTATAAAACTGGAAGGAAAAACTCTCATAGAAGGGGGTCAGTTTAGCGCCTCGATTGTTAGCCCTGCCAAACGGGAAAAAACGCAACCAAACTGCTTCAACTCTTACGGTGGATTCATTGATGATGAAAGCGCCCTCGATCACCGGTGATATGATTATGGAATATTTTATCGGCATAGAGATGGTTGATCCATTCGTCCCGGCACTTCCATCACCTTCACAAACAGCGACTGTATCCAGAGAACATATCAGTGACAGTGGAGGTGGGTAAGAACACTCACCCCTATAATTAGATAGAGCCGGAACTGAAACCGTAAAAAATATTTTATTAAATATGATGAGATGTTACTGTCTATAAACAACAACATTTCACTCAAGTACTCGCCATGCCACATGTTTAGGGTTAGAACAGACAAGGGCGATCCCGCTCTCTAAAATGGAGGTAAAAAGGGTCGTTTTTGCTCAATTCCTTCTTAACCAATCCATCAAAGTTTCAGGGGCATTAATTTATCTATTGTTCCATGTCATAAAATTAATTTGCCATGGGAAGAACCAGCCAATGCTGTTTAAACAGCGCGAAGGATGTTTGGCCTATTATTATGCAAATTAGATAGATGACAATTTACTTTTTACTACCATTTAATGCAAATAGATATGTCTGTATGCGCCCCAACAGGATTTTGCTGAATTCATTATTTGAACTGATTTATGGAGCGAAAACGACCCTTTTTACCTCCATTTTAGAGAGCGGGGTTGTCCTGACTTGTAGAACATCAGGCGTAAAATGAGGCTTTAAACACATGACCGTTTAGGATATAAACACAGGCGTTTAAAACCAAAACACCAAGATATTTGTATCCTAAACACGTTCAGGATGAAGCATGTGCTCAAATTGAAACTCCTTTTAGTATTCAGGCTGCAGCGTGTAAACTAATCCCACTCGAGGTGGATTTTCGCAACTCAAGTGACATTGACTCAACTTAATTTTTGTTGAAAATTTTCCCGAGCTTTGGGTATTAAATCACTCAAGTCAAAAAGTTGAATATACATGTAGCAGCTTGAGTGAGATTCTGT
>JAVTVY010019330.1:0-72887 GCA_036873755.1 Hanleya hanleyi | reverse complement strand
AATTCGAGAACATCGTCAAATTCAGAATCAGTTAAAGGCAACGTAAACTCTGGTGAACGTCCGTGGCCAGTTAAAAGCTTTTTCCTCATAGAATCCAAATTGTGTACCGGTATCAGATATTTTTTTACATTTTTTTTAAAGCAGTACTAAACGTTTTAACTTCGCTACACTGGAACAACATAGAGGCCTCCATGTTTGAAGAATTGTGACGTCACCGTACATTAGTTCTTCTGCCTCTGGAGGTAAAAACGCGTCAATTGGCATATGTGCAGTACTCGAGACTGTAGGTCACAAACATGAACGAGGCTGATAGTGCGACGTGTGGGGATTACCTGGCACTTTGTGACAGCCAAATGAAGAGCAGCCCGGCATGGTAGAATATCTGACAGAATCAGGCCGTATTCTAGAACGAAACTAATCTATAACATTGCATCTGTCAGTCGGGGAACGGAGAGGTGCATACAGGTGCATTATCGGCACAACTGAATATTACGCTTTCCCATTGGTTTAAAATCATGCCCAAAATAAACATGGCGGAGCCCTCGAGAAATTGCAAATCACAGTATTTTCTATGTTTGCATCTTTCTCATTCATTCGAAAAAAATGGGAAAAAATCTTTGTCACGATTTTTTTAATCTATAGGGACTCTTGTATAATTACCGCGGTGTTTTACCACAGAGTTTACGTTCCCTTTAACAAATTCGAAAACAGAAACATTGCTGAATTCAGCAACGTTCCCAAATTCAGAAACCTCCCGATCTGATTTCCACAACCATGACAACATGTGCGCTTTTTGAAAAGCCAGGATGAAATCCAAGAGGACACATGCTACCACCTACTGGTACATAAAAAAAGACTGCTGTTTGCTAAGCAGAAGTGCTGATTGCTTTATGAATGATATATTGTGATTTAACCTACAATAAACATGACAATGCAAAATAGACTATATATATTCATTTTTACAAGCTTTCCAGGAAAACAATCATCTTCAGGTAGTTTTCCTCAAAAGTTTGTAAAAACGAATGGATATAGCCTGTTTTACATTGTGTTCATTGTAGGTTTAGTAAAACCTCTCCATACCAGAATATATTGCGACTGAAGTTTCCGAATTCGTAAACAGTTCACGCCAATGTTCCCAAATTTGACGTTCCAGAATTCCCCACTTTCCCTATCTGTTATGAAAGGTAAGAAGATATAGATTAGAATAATTGTATTGCTCGTGGCAAATCGTGTCGACAAATATGGCCCGTCCGTTATTTTCCCAATTACATGTACTAGATTTGGTGAGTGGTTTGGCGCCGCGCCTTGATCGTACAATTTACCAGGTCGGGGAAAGTTTAAAATTGGCCTGAATCACCCCAAAAGGGATGATTCCGCCCAGTTTGGGTGAATGTCGTCATAAATCCTCACCCCAATCAGGCTGAATTAATCATAACCCAAACTGTTTCCTCACGTTCATCCAAAGACCACGACTTGGAAAGATAATAATGTTCAGCGCAAATGTCCCGGACCTCCTCTCTAAAAAACTGTAAAATTCATATTTCCATCCTGTCAGCGAAGTTTGTGGGAAGGTGAGGAATGTTGTCAATAACAAAAATAAACACAAGACATGCAGATTACTTACCATTTTATAGTATTTTTTCAAAGTAAAACTGTTCTCCAAAACGACAGCATGTTTTTGCCGCCATCTTGTTTGCCTCTTTTGGGAACTGCCAGGCGTAATTAATCGATAATTCATAAAATATGAGAAATACGCGAGAGTGCAAGATCAAGAGAATAAAATTCAATTCAATTCAATACCAAATTGTCTTCAGCATGAGCTCTCCACAGGATTACCTCCCATGATGCTTCTTACCGAATATGATAATAAAAAAAAAATTGATCGATTAGTTGACCCTCGTGGCCTCGACTTCGACCAGAACATGGCGGTAACGACAACAACGACAGGTATGAACGTGAGCGAAATATTTTTTCCCATCAAAAAACTTGTAAACGGGAAAGTTGTATCAACCGGATTTCACTTTCCTGCACAATTCATAAGCAAATGTACGTCATAAATATTATGGTATCGGAGAAAACAGGCTCCCTATTTTAGCGCCAAAAGTGGTCAGCTCATAATTTGAGATATTTATCATTGATGATGATGATGTAAAAAAATTATCACTTTGGGTTACGATTTATTCAGCCTTTGGGTTACGATTTATTCAGCCTAATTGGGGCGAGGATTTATGACGTCATTCACCCAAACTGGGCGGAATCATCCCTTTTGGGGTGATTCAGGCCAATTTCAACCTTTCCCCGACCTGTTTACTTATGCCCAACCTGGTACGGTAGGCACACCAATGCATGCACCAGATTGGCTAGCAACAACAACACTGACACTGTATGTCTTAGACTTTGTTTGATCGATTTGCTGTTTTGAAAAGAGTCTAACCCGTCCAACAACCGATATTCAGGGAGCACATTACTAGGTCAGCATTCCATCATTTTTGATTTGATGCCATCATTTTTTTTTTGTAGGAACAAAGAGGAACGGGAACTGCTCGAAAAACGAAAGGACTATTCTTTTGACATTTCAACTTTGCCGCCATCATCTCAGTACCGCAGTGAATCACACATTTATTTTTTATCAATATTAATTTGAACTATCCTGGACTAAAAAGATGCTATTTTGTTTTACGAGATAAAGAAATAAACTTTCAAAGTTTGTTGCGGACCTACTCGCTGTCGTGTCAAATCTACAACAATGATACGCTTCAAAACTATCCTAGGCCTACTTGGTTTGGCTATGTACACATAAATACGTGACGTCAGTGATCTAAAGCCCGCGAAATTTTAAATGCAATCAATTGCACGTGCTCTTTGGCAGAATACTGATTCAGACTACCATTACAGTCGGTACAGCCCGTGGATGCAATGCATCTACAATTTTCAAGAAGAATTTTTTTAGTTTGTTTCTTAACATATACGCACTGATTCTCATATCATTTTCTCAGCTGAAAAACAACATCTTTTCAACATAAATAAATAAAGAAATAAATAAAGAAATAAATAAACATGTTTTTTTTATAATTATGGATCTAACAAGACAACATAGTCATCTACTGGTAATTCAAAAATGGTCTAAAACTGAGGCACGCTCTTCGGAAAACTTTATCTGCTGAAAAATAAAATCAGTGTAATTTTTCTCACGCTGGGACAGAGCTAGTTATATCACACAGTTTGTGAGCCCTTTTTTGGCCTAGGATTATGAAAGAACCTTATTTTTCAAAAAAGCAACATACGACTTTCCGCAAAGCATAAGAGAATAAAAATTTGTAATATAAATGGATTTGTAACTAATAGGTATAGGCCAACCATATTGCTGTTATTTATTCGGAATTACTTACTTTTTACTATACCGGTATAGTTAAAAGCGCCCTATCAATACTATATATACTTCAAGAATATGTACACTGTGAGTTTATGTTTGCACAGAGACAGAGAGAAACCCTCAAATCCCCATGGTTCGACTGCACAAAAGCAAGCATCTTCACAAGTCCAGGTAAATCCTAAATCCTCGCAGAAGGTTTACCTGGACAATTTTGATGATTCGAATGAGTTCTTGAGTCGTTCCTTCTTGATCAGATTATACAGTCTTGTACATTTCATACCCCGCGCTTATTTTGAACTAGCATGTCGGTATCCCAAGCCTGCGGTTTTTGCTTAGACATGCATGGCCAACAATGAAATTCACATCTCCTATCTCGCAGCGGATTGGCATAATCAGCTAGCTTAGCGCGTTCACTGATTGACTTGATTCAAAGGAAATCCATTGATGTATTTATATCCAGAACTGCTGTAGATAACTATAACCAAGCTAGCCTGGCTCGCGAGGATGTAAAGCTTCAAGTTCAACTATGAGATTTACAAAATGTAAACAAAGCTGTATGTCTCTTGAAATTTCTTGACCAAACTCTGAAGGATCAATCTATATCGCACAATCTTCACACAAATGGTGTCACTTAGAGAATTTTCAAAACCCACTATTATACCAAATCGAAAATTGCCTGACAATTTTGAACGAAAAGAGCAGATTTATTATCAGTAGATTTCGAACTAATCCCGACGAGAACCGTGAACGTATTTCGGTGGAAATAAGAAAACTGTGGCGGGAGATCCGTGCAATAAGGGAGCTAAATCTGCATGGACAGACAGTCGATAAAAGAGGCCGTGGAAGGAAAGTAGACAAAATCGATTTTATGTGATATTTACTTTTATTTGGACCTTTAATAATGGACTCTATAAAAAAACTTGAGTGAGAGTGAAAATTCATCCCACTCAAGTTGAGTGAAATTCGCTGAAGTTTGAGTAAAATTCGCTCAAATTTGAGTGGAATTCACTCAAGGTTGATTTGATAAGTCACTCAAGTTGAGTGAAGTTGATTTCACTTAAGTTGAACTCACTCAAGTTGAGTGAAATTCACTATTCACAAGGAATTATGCCGACTTAAATGTAAAATATCTTTGAAGGAGCATGTCATAATTACGGTGGCCCGTAGGAAACATTCATGTTTTTTACCTTTTAGGTGTTTTTCTCTGACTTTTTTGTGTTTTTCTTCGACTTTTTAGAGTTCTTGTTTGAATTATCTGTGTTTTCTTTCAAAAACATCGCGAAATGAAAAAAATTGTGAAATACTTTCCAAAAGTTTCCACCGCGGTGTAAAAGTTTTAACCGCGGTGTAAAAGTTTCCACCGCGGTGTAAAAGTTTCCACCGCGGTGGAAAGTATTTCCCACCGCGGTGGAAAGTACTTTTCACCGCGGTGATAAACATTTCCCACCACGGTGGAAAGTTTTTCACCGCGGTGGAAAGTATTTCACAATTTTTTTCATTTCGCGATGTTTTCGAAAGAAAACACAGAAAATTCGAACAAGAACTCTGAAAAGTCGAAGAAAAACACGAAAAAGTCGAAAGAAAACACGGAAAAGTCGAAGGAAAACACGAAAAAGTCAGAGAAAAACAGCTAAAAGGTAAAAAACATGAATGTCCACTACGGGCCACCGTACATAATGGGTTAAATGCCATGTTATGTTGAATATTAACTGATGTTAGAGAGATGAACAAATATTTTAGAATGTTTTCCTTGTGTGACTCCCACATTTGAAATTTTTCTTACTTCACTTCAAACTCGCCTGAAATGAATTTATTTTCACCTTAAATGTTTTCTTGTTTTTTTCTCTGATAAAATTCAGCGTAAAGATGTGGGCTTACTTTCCTCAGTTATGGTCATGTTTTGGACGACGTTAATGACAGATGCAGATTTATGCGTACTTTCGAATGCTGATTGCCCGGGGTAATATTTTCGCGGCTACTCGTGCAATGGCTTAGCTGCAAAATGGCTGACAGCTCCAAGCATCAGAAAATAGCAGCTGCCAAGAAAAAAGTATGTTTAGTGAAATTTAGCAACATCATATGCTTGGTATTGTAACTGAAGCAAAGTTTGAACATTGCTCAATCAGTGTAATGTGTTGATTTGTTCATTATTACCAATTTGAAGATAGAAATTAAGCCATAAAGTTTTACCGGTGCATTTTTGCAACAACAACAACATTTTTTTTTCTGGAGTTGCCAGCCAACTAAATTAATCATCGGTCTAAAACAACATTTACGATTTATGTGGATATATTCAAGTGCTCACAAGCCATGCCATTTCTTTATTGTCACAGCCTGTGTGCATGAAACAAATACGACTTCCATATTTTTCGAGTTTCGAACTGCCAGACAGGTCGGGCAATTCTCCCCAACTTCAATGAGCTGTCAAAAGAAGGCGTGGCATATGTTCTTGGAATTTTTAGTTTAGCCTATAACCCATGGCTGTGTCTCATAAATGCAGTTGCTGTTAATAAACATTTGTAAATCTATTAGCATGATAAAGTTTTAATATGTATTGTCATATTATGTCCTACACGGATGCAAATGCCATACTCATACACTACTGGTACATGATCATGATGATGGGACATCAGGAATGGGGCAAACTCATTCATAATTCTCGAGTGTGCCCATGACGATATGGCAATGAAAGGCTATCCTGTTCAAGTTCGGTTCGTAATTTCCCCCTTTGAGAGAGGCACCTCCTTACGGAGTACATATTAATATACAATCAATTAGGAACCACTCAACATTTTTATAGCTCAACTATCGTGCTGTGAAGTGAACATTTATTATACAATTCTACAATTGGACGAACTACTATCCTGAAAGTACATTTATACAATTCTACAATTTGGACGAACTACCATCCTGAAAGTGCTGTGATAGTCTAACCATGTGAGCTTCCTAGCGGTGTATGCGATGTACTACTGTGAGTGAATTTATATAGCGGTCACTGAAAGACACCCAGGTACTTTATTCCCCAAGTGCCTCCGCTGGCGAAGGTCTAGCGTAGCAACTAGTTCCACCATCAGTCCGTTTTACCCTGGACACCGAATCTGTCCAGCGCCTTGTGAATAGGCGAGTATATATGTAAGCGGTCACTGGCGAGGCGCAAACCCACGCCAGCTTTAGCACTCAGGGTCAGAGTCAAACACCCTAACCACACGGCGACGCGCTGACTTTATTTTATTTGTAAGGACAAATTCCTCAACAACAACCCAAAGATAATCCAAAATAAATATTTGTTAATAGATATAGTAGGCCTACTTAGGGAATGACATTACTTACGAGAACGTTGAATAAAATTTGTTGTTGTTGTAAAATTTGATACACGCTCTTCATGTTCAGGCCTATACTGTAGTCAGTATAAGTCAAGCTTTAAATAATATTATTACATGTATCACACTATATTGTCAGTAAACCATACATGTATAAATAAATGCATTGTAGTTTTGGGGGGAGGGGTGTAAATTGATTCTTGTAGTTCAGGGGAGTTGCATTGGTAACGGAGGGGGGTTGGAGGCATTATATGCCTAAATGCATGGCTGCATATGTTTGGTCTAGTTGCATAGCGTTCATGTGGAAAGGGCTGGAGGATGGGAGTGTTATATGCAATGATGGCTTAACCTGTATGGTGCCGCATCATGAGATTCAGCCCTTGAAATTAGGCGTAACAAAAAAAATTGTCTGTTTCCGGGAACCCGATCGACCGTAAGAAAGCCGAAATGGCAATGTTTTTTTTGTTTTTTTTTGATAAATCTGCGGGAAGAGTTATTTCCCTTGGCCGGAAATTCAAGAATAGTTATCTCCCTTATCATCGCACATGCGCCCAGCGCACTGTCGCCATGCGGCATGGCCGCCCGCCAGAACAGCTCCGGTGTTGGTTTCCATCTATCCCATTGAGGAATACGGACAAAGGAATTATTGTCTGTTAATAGCGACGAGTTGTTTGTGAACTTATTCCATCGTTGTCAAATACAAGGCTGTAACTGCCGTTGTCTTGAGTCGGAAGTACTGATTCAAGGAGCGCGAGTTTTTGATGGTGAACGAATGGAACTGTCAAATTTAGAAAACGAAAGTGTAAGACGCATTTCTAAAGAGTTTGGACTAAAACATGTTTTCTTCACCTGCTTGAACAATGACTGCGCAGAAAAATCTCAGAAACTGAGTGCTTTTGACATTTTAATGTAGGGCACATTACCAGATCAACGTCAGGTATTTAACAAACAATAAAGACAAACTGTTCAACAATGTCATTCAACGCCTGTCAACAGGTCCGGGAAAAGTGGCAAATGGGGTGATTCTGGCTAATTGGGCTGGTGGGTATATTATTCATAGTTCAAAGTGTTTACATATATATTTTTTTTTCAAGAATAAATAACTGGAGTTATGAACTGAGCACTTTAGGCTCCAATTTACAGGAGTTTGTTCCACTGACAAAATTAAAAATTTACTGCAGTTACGCTTATGTATTTTGTAGGAAAGTGAAATATGTTGTTGACCTGTCAAAAATTATAAATCTCGTGCATATAAATTGCCTATTTTGTGCCTTTCCCGCTGAAATTCATATTCTACTCATCAACACATGTTCATCCAAACAGAAGGGAGCCATCCACAATCTGCATTGAATTCTTGGTATTTCATAATTTTTTTTTTTTTTTTTTTTTTAATCATATGACTGCATATCAGAGGTATCCATGATCATTCACCAGGCGGACTAATCCTGTCTGGTGCCAGTCTGAGTGAGTTCCACTGATGGGTTATCAAAGTGAAAGCCAAGATATCCCTGATACGATATAGAAAAATTCTGCCTTTACCAGAATTCACTGTAGTGTAGATTGAAGATGGCCTTTCTACTGTTTGGGTGAACATGTGTTGATGAGTAGAATATGAATTTCGGTGGGAAAGACACAAAACAGGTATTAAAGTTATATTATGCATGAGATTTATAATTTTTGACAGGTCGACAACTTATTTCACTTTTCTACACAATACATAAGCGGAACTACAGTACTTTTTATATGCCCGCCAAAAGCGGACGTATTATGTGATGGCGGTTTCCGTCCGTCTGTTCGTCTGTCCGTCTGTCCGGTTCTCGTGTCCGGTCTATATCTGGGACAGTTTCCTATCTACAGTTTCAATTTTTGGTGAATGGATACCCTACGGGGAGACGATGTGTCGCGTACCAAAATGAAGGTCGAGGTCAAAGGTCAAAGGTCACAGGCCTAAAAAACAGGAAATCACTGAAGTGTTCGTGTCCGGTCTATATCTGTGAACTTTTTCTATTCACAGTTGCAATTTTTTGTGAGTGAATATACTAGGTGGAGACGATGTGTCACGTACCAAAATTGAGGTCGAGGTCAGAGGTCAAAGGTCACTGTTGCCTAAAATCAGGAAATCATTGATCGTTGACAGTTTTCTATCTACAGTTCTAATTTTTGGTGAGTGGAAGCCCTAGGGGAGAACGATGTGTTGCATACTAAATTTAGGTCAAGGTCAGAGGTCAAAGGTCAGTGTGACTGAAAAATCAGGAAATGATTAAAAATTTCTAATTTCTAATTTTGTGAGTGGATTCATATAGGGGAAATGATGTGTCGCATACCAAAATGTAGGTCAAGGTCAAAGGTCACTGTGCCCCCAAAATCAGGAAATTGTTAAAACTCATGATTTTTTTAGTCCATTGAGAAATTACGGGTAGCTGTTTTGTCATGTACCAAAATTTAGATCCAGGTCAATAGTCAAGATCACTGTGACCCCAGAATCAAGGTCAAAGGTCAGTGTGACCTAAAAATTAGGAAATAATTAAAAATTACTAATTTTTTGTAAGTGGATTCAATAGGGGGAAATGAAGTGTCACATACCAAAAAATTAGGTCAAGGTCAACTTAGGTCACTGTGACCCCAAAATCAGGAAATTATTAAAAATAAAAAAAAAATTGTGTCAGTAGATACATTAGGGGGACACGATGTGTCACATACCAAAATGTAGGTCAAGATCAAAGGTCAAGGTCACTGTGACCCCAAAATCGTGAAATTTTTAAAAATCATGATTTTTGGTGTCCCTTGAGAAATTATGGGGAGACAGTTTGTCATGTACCAAAATTTAGGTCAAGGTCAATAGTCAAGGTCACTGTGACTCCGGAATCCAGAAATCTTTGAAAATTACTTTTTTTTGTGTCAATAGATACATTAGGGGGACATGATGTGTCACATACAAAAATGTAGGTCCAGGCCGAACGTCAAGGTCACTGACCCCCAAAAGCATGAAATTCATAAAAATCATGATTTTTTTGTGTCCATTGATACATAGGGAAGACGATGTGTCTTGTACCAAAATTTAGGTCAAATGTCAAGGTCACTGTGACCCCAAAATCAGGAAATCATTACAAGTCACATTTTCATATGCCTGTCGAAGACGAGGTCATGTAATGCGATGTTGGGTTCTGTCCATTATCCGTTAACATTTGTTGTCCATGCGATATCTCTAGTTTCAAGGTATGGATTGGTACCAAATTTTGAGTATACCTTACTCGCATGGCAAAGAGGAGCCATACATCAATTTGTCAACGGTCAAGGTCACGGTCCTCCAAACCTGAATCAAGTTTAGCTGAGTTCTCTCCCCTACATGTATATAGCATTTGTCCTGTGGAGTTGCCTGCCATGTTTGAAACAGCTCCATTTAGTTAAACTGTTGTGAAATAAAAATCATACAATTACTAATTTAACGGAGAGATGGGTCCTTTATGACCTTCATACCTGTTTTAATATTAACTTAAAAGAACAAAGGTTTACTTCATCACTTCCTTCTTCCTTCATGAAAATTTTTATCGTCTGAGAGAAATCCATTTGCAGAAAAACTACTATTTTCTTGTGTTGGACTATTGTCGATTTCAGTGTGGGATATGTGAGCTCTCGGCTCTTGCTCCAAGGTCAACTAGTTGCCAATAGTTAAGCTCATTTTAGGTTATCATTCAATATAAGATGTGATATATGTTACATTCTCAGAAGCACAAAATTGTAGACCTTTCTCTGGATTGCTAGCTACCAATTGGAATCAAGGCTCTTAAACAGCCTTGAAATTTGGACCAATGTGATTCCAGATATACGGGCGTATATTGAAGCCCCTTGGGCTCTTGTTTTTATTTTGTCAGTGGAACAAACTCCTGTAAATTGGCACCAAAAGTGCTCAGTTCATAACTCCAATTATTTATTCTTCAAAAAAAAATATATGAACACTTTCAACTATGAATAATATACCCTTGTTGTCACACCAACACTTCTTAAATAACTGATTTTCTCGTGTAATGCAGACCTATCAATTTTAGAATCATGCATTCATTTTGTCAAAAAGTGGCGAAAACTGGGTACCAGTTAATTATAACCACAGAAAATTTTTACATTTTTGACAAATCTCACACATTGGCACTGATTGGAGCTTTCAAATCTTGGGAGCTTCGGTGTAGGATCTGCCTGTCCAGCTATATTTACTAGTAGTGATCGTTTAACTAGTCAGTTATTTGTGTGGTATTTTACTGTTTTATTTACTGTTTTCATATTAAAGATTTTCTTTCGTTTAATAAAATATGTAGTTTCTTTATTTTCTGTTGAAAGAAACTCTGCTTCACAAACCGGTCCAGATTCTGTAAACCATTATGGGTATTTTCCTCACTGGAAGAGGTTCGAGAATTTAAAAAAAAAAAAAAAAAAAAAAAAAAACCCTGACCGACCAACCCTGGAAAATTTGAGCCCGTTACCGGAAACAAACAATTTTTTTTTTTTTTAGGCCTTAGCAAAATTTTGTCGCCATATTGGTTTACGACAGCACGGCGGCGGCATTTTTAACATTCATTGCAAACAGTTTCAAAGAAACAATACATGTACTTCAAGGTTGATTTCATGATTTTTCACGGGGCGATTTACTCCCGTAGGGACTAATGGTCCTGTATTGTAGTGAGGAAAAACTTGAGCACATTTGGTACCATTGCCAGGGTGACTGGTTGTTTATTTAACTGCTTTAGGCTTTGAGAGGAAGAGCAGAAGGAAAAAGTCCTCAAGTTATTCAGCTACTGCAGATAGTTTGGTCAACTATTTTGGCTTGATTTTGTTCCACCTGGTCTATATTAGTGAAGTTAAATATTTTCTGCTATTCTTATATATGTTCATTTGTCATTTTCACAGAGATTTCCTGCTTTAGAGCATGAATACAAAATGGATAATATTCAGAGGTTGACTTAGAGAGTTTTCCTGAAAGGATGTCATGAATTGCTGGTTGATAAAAACTCTATTTAGAACACTTAACATATACAGAAGAATATAGTTTAAGGCAGACTGTCATATGTTCGCCATGTTGGCAAGGAATTCTAATTTTCTAGGCTTCCATTCTTGCAGAAATTGTATACACGGTATGTAACTTTGGGACTAACACACAAACATCCCCTCCACCAGATCCTCCATACCATTTAGAGCATAGACGCATGCATGACACATGCATGACCTAGGTCAATGGCTTAGTTCACTTAGCTGATAGGGTCAATTGATAGGGTCAAACTCCAAGTTATGTTTAGATAGCAGTGAGCTACATGTAGAAGTCTGCATACAACCATTGTAAGAATTTGTAACCTTCCAAACTAGTGGTGTACTGGCAAGAGGAGGTACATGTAAATAATATGATGCCATGAGAGGATACATCCCAGCATAGATCCAGTCCATCTAACCATGAGGATTTTACATTGTATCTCAATATTCATTTTTTGTCATTTACTGCTGAATCTGGAAAAAAGTAAAAATATTTTACAAATATTGGTAACATGCAGAGAAGACATTATTTATCGTTTCATCAGGTTGGTTTCATAATAAATGTCTGTCCCATCGGTCACAAGTTATTTTTTCAAATATATGTGTACAATTACACTAATGCACTAGAGATCTTTATTGAGAGAAATGTGTGAGACTACAAATTGTATGGCTCTTCGCCATGGGATTGAACATCAAAGAGTTAGTGGAATTATTCCAACAGCCTATTTTACATTTAAATAGCCCCGTTTCAGTGCGGCTCTAGTTACTGAATAAAATCATTGAATTAAACTCTGTCTTACGAGTAGTTCTGAGTAAAAAAAGAAACAAATGTGACATAACCCGCATTACCTCATTCGACTCAACCGTGGTCTTTGTTGTTGACATTTGCTTGTTGTTGTTGTGTTTGCACATGTGTGCGACTGGAACTTTTTCTGATGGTTTATTCTTACGCCGGTCTAGTTTGGCGGGTTCTCGCAACCAAAATAAGATTGCAATCAACTATTATTATTGGTGCTTATCACTGTTTGCTATACCACTGTTCGTTCAGAAGACTGATTCTCCGATGGGACGGTTAAAACTTTTTCCAAGGGTGATTATTTTTCGTTGTTCACATCAGCAGATGAGAGGGGAGTCAACAGGTGATGTGACGTAACCCCTGTGAGGCTCTGGTGGATCACGGGACGTTTTTCTTTATTTTTCATAAATTTATCGAAACTATGAGCTGGAAGTTTTGACAAAATATTCACAGTCGTAACCAATTTGGATATCCAAAAAAAACACCTGTCTAGCTAAATCCATGTAAGCGACATTTAATTCCATATAAATTTATAAGATCAACAACATCAATTTATGATAGAATATACCACAGACATTAGCAACTCCAACAGAACCTCGCCTTTCCGGGTCTCACTGGTTTGACCCAGATATCGTGTGTGGTGAATCTGCATGCTAGGTATATGGATGAACAGACAATGTGGTTTGATAAAGTCACACGGCACCGTACACATTGACAATAATTTATTAAAGGTGAAATGCAAAGGTATTCAAATTCTCCTTTTCACATTTTATATAGGTTGCATAATGATAGAAATACCAGTCTATCTACTTCACTTGGTTTAATTTGAATTATCTTGTCTGCTAGAATCTTGTTAAAAGTTGGTACCCCTAGCACAGCTGAATTCAGATTTGCAAAACGTCATCGCTTATCTTTTCTTGATTGTGACGTCACGTCAGACCAACCGCCCGGAGACTGAACGTTAAAAGTATTGACGCCCGGCCAGATGGTCTGATGTGACGTCACAAACGAACGTCAAACAAGGGCAGATAAGCGATGCGGATTTCATTTCTGAAATCGGCCGGGCTTGAGATGGCAACTTTGAAGCACTTTTCAAAAGCTACCAGGAGACAAAATACTTCAAATAAAACCAAACAGAGTATTTGGGCTGATATTTCCATCATTAACTAGCCCGCGAAGAATATGAATAGGGAAATATGAAAACCTTTGCATTTCACCTTTAAAACGACATCGCCATATTTATTTATCAAATGAACTTGATAATGAACAATTCTATAACAATTGTAAATTAGATTAGGAAGATCTTTGAGATTTACAGACCGATTTTATCCACATCACGTAATTTCTAATGATAAAAAGTTGCCGTCAATTTGCCGTCGTAAAGCCAGGCTACGGCAGCTTTTGCGACGGCATTGCCGAATGCCGCCGCTGATTTCGAGGGCTGGAGATGTACTAATATCGTTGAGCAGAGTGAGATGGGGTGGGGTATTTCTATTCTAATCTTTATTTCATTGTCATTCATTATTGTATCGTTCATTTAACATGTAATGGTCCAAATGTGGGCTTCATCATGATAATAAATTCCTACATAGAGTAAAAGTGGTGTCTTTGAACCAGATATGGTGTACAGTGTAAAAATATGATTATATCAATATAATTAGAGGAGAAAGTTCGAAAATCGGTTTCTGGGTCTGTTTTAATCAGATTGATAAGCTTAGTGCATATTAATGTCACAAAATGGAAGATAAAATAGTCTGAAATATTACTGATTTGACTGACATTAAATGTACAGTGATGGGCATTACAAATAATGGAAAGTTAGTCTCTTTTAAGCTTTTTCCTTTCTAAAATTGTCTCATGCAGTTGACAATTTGAAGCAAAGTACTGGTGCATTTGACATGTTTGAATCCGAGAGGTACTACATTGTACTAAGCATGTGTCCCAGATCATTGCTTTGACATCCTGTTTGAATCTGCATTTCTCTCAGTCTACGATGGGGACATTATGTTGGGGTTCCACATGCAAATGGTAATAGAAGAAAAATGTATCTGAGCAGTAGATGAATATTACTAGTGTTCAGAAGAAATTTTGGAGACCATGTTAATCAGAAGTAAGATGACGTTATTAAAAACTGAGCGTTTCTCTTCAACTCTGAATGTAGTTTGAAATGTTTTTTGAGCTGGTTGAATGATAATTTAATATTAAAATCTTACATTTCAGCTAAAACAGTTCCAGAACAAGAGTGGGCGAACTGCTGTGAACTCTCCTGCCGGTACAAAATCTAAAAAGAGTAAAACCTCTGGGAAAGAGATTAATGATAACATTGTAAAAGACGATACACTGAAAAAGAACTTGAAGAGACCCATACAAGAGACACGTATAGACGTGAAAGTTGATCCCCTTGAGATTCAAACAGAAAGTGAAACTGCTGAAAAGGAAGACCTGGACACAAGCTCAGATACGGTATGTTTGTGTAATGTACATATTACAGTACTTACAGAATCTAATTCGTCACTGACAGTGTAATCTCCCACCTACTGATGTAGACAGATGAGAATTCTCTAATAATTCAATCACACTCTTAAAATTCATTCACCCCCAGTTTTGTTGACAAAACTCAATCAGCCTTTCTAATTTTATCACCATCTAAAATCTTACCTTTAAAATTAGCATTTGAAAATGACCATGCAGACTAGATGTTATGAGATAACCACTTTAGACTCTAGCAGTCCGTGAGCACTGCAGGTAATTCACACATGTTTATCTAACACTTGGTTATCAATTGATCAAGTAATTAACTTTCTTCAAACTATTTTAACGAATAATATTGAGAATTGGGTAAGATTTAATCTGGGTTATAAGTTGCTAACTTGGTTAAAGAAACAACCTGACATAAAGGGGTTGAATGATTTCTACAGGTCGAACAGTAGCCTGAACACACTAATGATACAAAATAAGTACTTTTGCTTTTGTGTTTTGCATGTTGCATGAATATGAAAACAATCTTCCAGAACATAAAGGCTTGATTAGTTTAATTTGTGTCTAATTAATAACGCATTTATTAATCTGAATTAACCGTGAGTTTTAAAAAAAATTTTTGGCTACCTTTCACTTAAGAGAAGTAACTTATTTTTCTACCAGTCTCTTACAAGAAGTACGTGTCAGATACAGGTGAAATTGTGTGAATTTTGACCCCCATCATAAATTGAAGAAAATCGCTCTGCGGTACATTTTGCTCACTTCCTTCGTTTTCAAGATTGATCTTCTAAATTTGGACACAACATTGTACATAGAATAAAATGAGCATGCCTCGTTTGTCTATGTTTGCTTCTGTTCTAAAGATATCCGTGACTTAGTTGAAGAGGGTCACATTTGCAAGTTTTTGTCATATTATTGAAATTTGGACTGATAATATCATTTCCAGGATAAAGTTTTGAAACTGATGCACACTAATTTTGTTTGGAAGGTACATTACAGGAAGTTAAAATATTTTTGATGAATACTTTTGACATGTTTGAAGTTGTTACCTAGAATATTTTAAGGCTGAATTTACCCAAACCACTCTATTTCCGTTGAATAATTCAATTGTAGTACATGTAATCAGAAGAACAAATTTGTCAGTTCTAATTCCCTGAATGAACAGCTTTCAGAAAATATAAAACTCATTTTGTTGAGTTCATTTATTGCAATTTAATTGAGCAAAAACTGATTTGTAAGGTGTAGAAAATCTTATCGCTAGGGATACTGAAACCTTAAGGCTAGACCAATTTTATTTTTTCTTTCACGGACGGTTTTAAATTTTTTTTTCTTCTTCAAGATTGGTGGCAATACTATTTTGACATTATCGACAGAGCCAAATGAGCAGGAAACATTCACCTGCAGAAAGATAGGGGTGAACTAAAAATGTTGAGTTTTAGTTTTATTATGGCCTCCAACCTTGGAAATTTTTTTAAAAAATGATGCGTCCTAATGCATTGGTTGAATTATTAGGGGGGGGGGGGGTCTGTTGATATCCAGATATGTAGGGGGTTTGAATCCTTGCTTGGTTCCAGTATGTCTGACAAACATGTATCTAATCTAGTCATTGTTGACATATAATAGGATAGCATCATTTACAATGACCCCATAATCTTTCTGTGGCCACAAGAACCCAGTAATTTATGTTCTCCTGTTCTCAAGTATGACTTAAAGTATACATCTGATTACCTCTGATTTACTTTGCAGATCAATTTCAACCCTTCTGTTGCAGAAAATTCAGCTCCTAACGATATCAGGTAAGCTTTGGTGTGCTGTGGTACTTCTTCACTTGGCTACAGTTTGACAGTGCGGCCACTGCTTTGATAATCTGACTTCACTTGGTTACAGTTTGACAGTGCGGCCACTGCTTTGATAATCTGACTTCAGTTGGTTACAGTTTGACAGTGCGGCCACTGCTTTGATAATCTGACTTCACTTGGCTAGGGTTTGACAGTGCGGCCACTGCTTTGATAATCTTACTTCACTTGGCTACAGTTTGACAGTGCGGCCACTGCTTTGATAATCTGACTTCACTGGGCTACAGTTTGACAGTGCAGCCACTGCTCTGATAATCTGACTTCACTTGGTTACAGTTTGACAGTGCGGCCACTGCTTTGATAATCTGACTTCATTTGGCTAGGGTTTGACAGTGCGGTCACTGCTTTGATAATCTGACTTGACTTGGCTACAGTTTGACAGTGCGGCCACTGCTTTGATAATCTGACTTGACTTGGCTAGAGTTTGACAGTGTGGGCACTGTTTTGGTAATCTCACTTGACTTGGCTACAGTTTGACAGTGTGGGCACTGTTTTGGTAATCTCACTTGACTTGGCTAGAGTTTGACAGTGTGGGCACTGTTTTGGTAATCTCACTTGACTTGGCTACAGTTTGGCAGTGTGGGCACTGTTTTGGTAATCTGACTTGACTTGGCTACAGTTTGACAGTGTGGGCACTGTTTTGGTAATCTGACTTGACTTGGCTACAGTTTGACAGTGTGGGCACTGTTTTGGTAATCTCACTTGACTTGGCTACAGTTTGACAGTGTGGGCACTGTTTTGGTAATCTGACTTGACTTGGCTAGAGTTTGACAGTGTGGGCACTGTTTTGGTAATCTGACTTGACTTGGCTAGAGTTTGACAGTGTGGGCACTGTTTTGATAATCTCACCTGACTTGGCTAGACTTTGACATTGTGGGCACTGTTTTGGTAATCTGACTTGACTTGGCTAGAGTTTGACAGTGTGGGCACTGTTTTGGTAATCTCACTTGACTTGTCTAGAGTTTGACAGTGTGGGCACTGTTTTGGTAATCTGATTTGACTTGGCTAGAGTTTGACAGTGTGGGCACTGTCTTGGTAATCTGACTTGACTTGGCTAGAGTTTGACAGTGTGGGCACTGTTTTGATAATCTCACTTAACTTGGCTAGAGTTTGACAGTACAGCCACTGTTTTGGTAATATGACTTCACTTGGCTAGAGTTTGACAGTGTGGGCACTGTTCTGATAATCTCACTTGAATTGGCTAGAGTTTGACAGTGTGGGCATGGTTTTGACAATCTCACTTGACTTGGCTAGAGTTTGACAGTACTGCCACTGTTTTGGTAATCTGACTTCACTTGTCTAGAGTTTGACAGTGTGGGCACTGTTTTGGTAATCTGACTTCACTTGGCTAGAGTTTGACAGTATGGGCATTGTTTTGGTAATCTGAATTCACTTGGCTAGAATTTGACAGTGTGGGCACTGTTTTGGTAATCTGACTTGACTTGGCTAGAGTTTGACCATGTGGGCACTGTTTTGGTAATCTGACTTCACTTGGCTACAGTTTGACAGCGTGGGCACTGTTTCGGTAATCTGACTTCACTTGGCTACAGTTTGACAGTGTGGGCACTGTTTTGGTAATCTGACTTCACTTGGCTAGAGTTGGACAGTGTGGGCACTGTTTTGGTAATCTGACTTCACTTGGCTAGAGTTTGACCATGTGGGCACTGTTTTGGTAATCTGACTTCACTTGGCTAGAATTTGACAGTGCATCATTGTTTTGATAATCTAACTTGACTGGGCTACAGTTTGACAGTGTGGTCACTGTTAATCTGGTTCTCACTATTATATTATCATAGTTAACCCATCATTCCTATATATCAAATGTACTGGTACATGTACTGGTACCTCGTTTTCATAATTATTTGTTTTCAAAAATAGTAGCTTTCGTTTTCAATTATTTGTACCAGTATCATGATTGAAGCAATATTAGCTGTTTACAATATATACTGTTCACTTCAGTTAAGGTTATTTTATGTTAACCCATTTCCAACAGTGTGAACACTCAAGAACAAGACCATATAAGGTCGTCTGTTGTCATGGAGACTCCCAAACCGGAGAGGTATTTTTGTTGACATTGAGTTTATCTTGTCCTGAAGTAGTTGGCACGAATTTGCATGTAAATTAGATATTTTTTTTATCTTCATGCACGTAGTGAGTTTGTTTTCCCTGCTTTTTATACCTTAATACATGTAATAGTGTGATACCTTGATACAGTAGCTTACTTCAGACATCTCTCTGTGCTGCCAATACACCTCGAAGAACAGGGTAGAAATAACTTAACCTTGAATGCTACCTGAAAAATATGAAAACATGAGCAAATACTTGTAGTTACAAAAGTGTGACCGTTTGATCGCGACTGAAGTTTGACAATCTCACAACTAATGTAATAGGCGCAAGCTGCGATGTTCACCAAATGCATCAGAGTACGTCTACATGTATCAGTTGTTTTTTCCAACCCTGTTTTTCCTCAACGTGACTATAGGCACAGTTGCGTAGGAGTCACAAGTTAGATTTTAATGCAGTATTATTGCAACCACAATTTGCATGTGAGGGAATGGCATTCAAGGTTAAGTTATTTCTGCGCTGCACTGTATTGTCACACTGTCCTGTCAGTACGAGATCTTTGATAATATGATCATTACAGTATGAAAGTAAGTGCTTAAGTTAAAAATATTCTGCAAATATTCAGCAAAACTTCCCTATTTACATCTCTTCACTGTCACAAGAAGTTTCTCTTGAAGTTTTACTTTAGTAAAGAGTTCTAAAATGGTATAAAATTGTCTTGAATTATAATTACATCCCAAGATATTAGTTGCAGGTGTCACAAATCTTTTTATTGATTTTTATTGGGGAGATTTGAAGGGGGAGGGGGAATTTGGCTTAATGTCACACTCAAGGTTGTTTCACCCATGTGGTGACAGTCAGTTTGGTTGGTGTAGGAAGCTGGAGTCCCAGGAGAGAACCACCGCCCGTCAACAAGTAACTGACAAACTTCCACACATGGACCAGCTGGGCTTGAACCAGTGCAGGTTCAGTGGTGTGAGGCTAGCGGTCACCAGCGGTGACTCACTATTATATTTAGCATTGCTCCAATGATTTGGCTATCTTTGAATTTAGAACATCAACATTGGATCATGGTATTAAAGCAGAGTATTTGGACATATTTGGAGTATATTTCAATGAATTGGAAATCGGATGTCGTTGTCAATAACGTTTAGATTGTTTATCACTGATAAGCAGAGGGAACAAAATCAGAATCTCATCACAAGCTTTCTGTCAGATTTGTCGTCAGATTGGATGTCTATTTTCTGCCATGATCATACTGTAACCCACACCCCTCTTCCCTACATGGACATGTACCGCCTCCATGAACTGAGAAATTAGTCCTAAACCAGTAAACACCTGACAGATAGATAGAAGGTACAATGTAGGTCACCATGCAATCTGATTAAAACTCAGACATAATAACCGCTCCTCTATCGGTCATGTCTCTAATTAAGATCTGGGACAGTCCGTATCTCAAATCTGTCGCGCATGTCAGACCGACGACCAATCACAGTCCAACTTCAACAGGCGAATAGGTGCCTATCCGAGCAAATAATAATCTTCAGTGATCGCTCATGGAGAGCAAGAACTTCGTCAGCTGCCTGGGTTGGATTTTTCTGCGCCTCGTTCACTTCAGAAATAATCGAATATGCACCTATTCGCCCGTTGCAGTTGGACTGTGATTGGTCGCCAGTCTGACATGCGCGACAGATTTAAGATAGGGACTGTCCCAGATCTTAATTAGCGACATGTCCGATAGAGGAGCAGTTATTAAGTCTGAGCTTTAATCAGATTGGTCACCATGAGTAGGTGAGTGAGTGCATATGATTTAACGTGGCATTCAACACTATTTCAGTCATATCATCATGGTTTTAGATTCTTTTACATACATACACATGTAGCTATCTGCCTTGGTTTACTCACATTCTATTATTAACTAGATATGTTTTAGTATTTGGTAAGATGACTGTATGAATACTAATTCCTCTATCTTCATATTCATGTGTGGCTTTGCCTCTCCATTTCTTTTGCTTAGAATAAGTTGATTTTTATGTACATGGTGTAGTTTGTCATAGATTGTCTTGCTGAACTTGATAAATAAACAGCTGTTGGGACAAGCAAACCAATGTTTGATAATTGTTAATTATGTGGGATGAAACAATTAATTGTTCCGTGTAGTGTCGTCGAATGTTGGTCAGATGTATGCATCTACAGTTGTTTACCTCATTTCTACGTTTACTCGTATTGAATATTTTTCATTAAATCAGAATAATGTATCTTTTTCCGTTACCTGTGGTGGGGTTTTTTTATTCATCAAAAGTTTATAAATTTATTGTGTATATGGATTTATAAATGATAGGGTAGTTCATCTCTGCACTATATTTACATATATATTGCATATTTCACAAGAAAGGCGACTTCTTCTTGCACAAAAAAAAACATGTCTTGTGACAGAGCAATAAACAAGTATGCATATATAGTGCTTAAAATGTGGACATTCTTTTTACTCTCCCTGTAGTTAAGAATCTTGAATTAGTATTATACATGTTACTTCAATTCTGGACTGTGAACTTGCACTTGTTCTCTATAAGAATACTTGAATACTTCAATCAAAGGAATACAAGTAACAGTTCTGTGGAGTAAAAACACAGAATATGTCCATTAAAGCTACATTTGTACAACATTGTAGAGAAATTTTGCAACACCTCCTTGATCTGTGATTGAATTATCTTTTATAGTTTGTTTTATAGCAGTTAGAATTTTGACTGAGGATATATATTAAAGGTGAACTGTAAAGCTTTTAATTTTTTTCTGAAATGTTGCTTACATACATCTAGTTTTATGTGATATAACTGTTATACGATTTTGGAGGGAATATATTTTGCTAAATTGTACTAATAACAATATTAAAATTATCCTGTTATAAATCCGTATTGAAAAATTGCATTGCTTGTCTCACTTTGCTTGTAGAACCTTATGACATTATAGAGGTCTCCTTCATTCAAGTTTTATTTAATGTATCATTTTACATGACGTCATGCTACATCGGATGAATGAGTGAGAACCACTATAATGTCATTAGGTTCCAAAAACAATGAGAGGAAAGTGATGATGTTTTTGAAAGTTGTGGCTCCTGTTTTCTTGTTTATAATTTTGACTTATCATATACTCGAAAGAAGAAAATAATTCACAGAACTATTACCACACATAAACAACTAGAACTACAAAGGCCTTGATTTCTGACATTTAGCAGAAAATTGGAAAGCTTTGCAGTTCACCTTTAACTTTTTATCTTGATTGTATTTATTCCGTCATGTAATTTGATTTGTTCATTCAACTAATCTCATCCCGCAAATCAAACATAATTTTGTCTCAATATTCAGCTTATATTTTACCCGATATTATAACAGTTTTCATTATTTTGTCTCAGACCTACAGCCTCCACAGAAAGTTTACAGCAACTCTCTAGACAGTTAAATGGTCTGTTACAAGAGGTAAGAGATTGTGATCAATTCACATAAAATCAGACCCCCATTATTGGCTGAGAATATTCTAGTTCTCGATAGTGCCAACATTGGGGTTGCTTGAATCCCTGAGAATATTCTAGTTGTCGATAGTGTCAACATTGGGGTTGCTTGAATCCCTGAGAATATTCTAGTTGTCGATAGTGCCAACATTGGGGTAAATCAGACCCCCATTATTGGCTGAGAATATTCTAGTTGTCGATAGTGCCAACATTGGGGTTGCTTGAATCCCTGAGAATATTCTAGTTGTCGATAGTGCCAATATTGGGGTTGCTTGAATCCCTGAGAATATTCTAGTTGTCGATAGTGCCAACATTGGGGTTGCTTGAATCCCTGAGAATATTCTAGTTGTCGATAGTGCCAACATTGGGGTAAATCAGACCCCCATTATTGGCTGAGAATATTCTAGTTGTCGATAGTGTCAACATTGGGGTTGCTTGAATCCTGATGGGGGATTGAATTATTAGAGGGATTATCATATTATAGACGTTTTCGTCAATATTTTGGAGTCAATTTATCGTACAACATTGAAATTTCACACAATATATGGACTCAAATATAGTAATTTTATTCCAAAGTATCAAGTAAAGCCTTCCAGTGGTTCTCAATAAATCACCCAAAAAAAAAATTTAGATTGGAGATTTCAATGTGGATTATTTTTTGACATCCTGGTGTCAAGCCTACAGAGGTCAACATTGTTGTCGTCCCAAAATAACATAGTAGGTATTGATGATTTTCATCAATTCTCAACAGAGATTTTTTTTTAGAAAATATGGGAATAAATTACTATTTTATATACCGAGTGAAATTTCGATGTTGTATGAAACATTTACTTGGAAATATCTAGTCTAGAATAGATCATCTGATACAGACAACAGCGAGTGGATGGGTGAGTGCAATGAAAGCCGATCTAGTTTGCCACAATGAACATAAATGTGAAATCTTTATGCTTGGCGAATGTAGACAGATCTGTCTCATATAAGCCTGATGATGATGTTCACAACTAATAGACATAGAACTGTTACATATCGTCTCAACCTTTTACATGGCCAGGGTCTTCTTAATGACTGTTACGGTAATCCCTCTAATTATTCAATCCCCAAATCAAAATTCAATCGCCCCCAAGTTAAAGGAGAAAATTCAATCTGCTGTTCTAATAAATTTGAGCACTCGCTAAATTCATTGAAATAACAAAGAAGTAATGGATTATCTGCATGATTTTTGACCATTTTGTCAACGTTTTGTTCTAATAATTAAATTTGATCACTTCCATATTTTATGAATGGTTGGAAATTGCACTTCCTGCGATTGGATCATTGAGGGATTACTGTATTAATGTAATGTGGAAGAACTGTCTGTGAAATCCAGCATGCTCAAATATGTGGATTGTTCCCTTTCAGTCAACAGCCTATATGAGTAACAGTGATGAAGTGGAGAGTTCCAGTATTGCTGAACTGGAGGTAGGTACATCTAAGGAACTGATTTCATATGCTCCTACTAACCTTTTTTTTTAAACGGAAAAAAAAGATATTGGAGTTAGAAGAATGGTTATATTCTGAACTTTCTGCCTCATTTTTTCAAAGAAATGGCTGAAACTCAGAAATAATATGAGAGTAAAAATCGATGTAACAGAAACAGTGGGGCTTACATTTGCTAACAGATTACTTTAATAGTTGGGAGGTGGAAAGAATGGTGAATTAGGATTGGTAGATTTAGAATTGATGGATTGATACAGAACAGTGAGGTTCCGTTTCTCATATTCACTGTCTTACTAAAACCATTCTTATTTTTCCAGACTCGAAATCGAGAATTGGCCTCCCTACTTGAAAAACATTCCCAGGCTAATGAACAGCTGAACACCCAGGTTCAACAACTGGTATGTGGATGTAACACACTTTTTACCACTATGTGTTGTAAAAATACAAGTTCTAACAGCTGCAACAACTCTTGGGAATAGCATAAAGGTTATGCAACTTTTGTACAATGTATTTACAGATTATTATCAAGCCTGGAAATAAATTTTTTCACTGGTGTCTGACACTTTGGCAGGCATCAATAACTTGGTACCTGACATTTGGAATGGGATGCCTGACAAAAATATCGGGCCTCAGCGGCCTATTTCGTAATCAGCGCTACAAAAGGTATGATCAGGAATAGTTGCTTAGAATTATTATTAGCTAAAATGAAATAAATTTGCCAGAATTATTAACTTTGTCGAATTTATGTATGCAAGATTTGCTTTGGCTGAAAAGAAAAAAAAAGAAACCATCAAAATTGCTTCTCAACAACTTTTTAGTACCTCCAAGGATATCCACAGCATTATCTAGCTGCGTTTAGTTAAGTAAAATGTATGGACATGCACCCAAAATGACTACACAAAAAAATGATACCTTCAATATTTCTTAGAAAAAAAAACAAAACCAAAGGTCTTCTGTTGAAAATCCAAGCAAATAAATCTATGCCTCTCAATTATAATTAGAAGAATCAACCATCCAATATTGTTCATTTTATAACCTTGGAAGGGCCTTGGAAATGGTCATTTTTCATTGAGAAGTGATCGTCAGATGCGACGTTGTTGTTGTTGTTGCAAAGGTCAATTTCTGAGTCTAAACTTGTTTGTCCGCGGTTTTGCAGTTCAACAATGCTTCTTACATTTTGTACATCAATGTCTACTGTACCAGTTTTGTTCTGCTTCGGGTGGCAGCTAGCTGTAAAATATCAGATCAGCATCGTTTGCTACAACAATTTGGCATGTGCACCAGAACGATCCTGTCAGAGGGAATCCCAGTTCAGGGATTTCCCCACAATAATGATGACGTCAGCAATAATGCGAACATGGCGTTCGGCGATAATGGAAGCGTGTTCGAGCAGGAGACTTTGACCAGCCATGCAGGACAATTGTCATTGCCAGTTTGACGAATAAAAGTTTTTTTTCCAGCTTTGAAATAGCGTGAACTTCCCTGCTCAAAAACAGTGAAAAACTGCTGCGACTGATTAAATTTTCCAGTTTAAAATGGCACCGGACAAAACGACCAGGTCCGAGTGATTTGTGCCCGTCAAAGCTTCATTCGGTGTCGGACATTGTCCGTGACCGGCCCGTTATTTCCAGGCTTGATTATTCATGAAGTAAGATATAAAAATTAAATGTACAGATACAACTTTTTCATGAGTTATCTCCTTTGATTCGCGTTGTTAATGCAGTGGTTGTATTATGATTTTTTTTCCGATCTAAAACCTCAATGAAAAGTCTAGAGGTGGTTTGAACCTGACACAGGATTTCTTAAGAAACACAATTCTGTTATTTTGTCCTAGGCAAAAACTCCTTTTCTCATGATATGTTTAAGAATGTTCTTCCTTGTTGTTAACAGAGAGAACATGCACAGACATTACAGGATCAGCTACTACAGGAGAGACATGGATTTGAAGATAGACAGAAGAAAGACTTGGGCTCATTAAAAGAGCAGTTACAGGTAATAATGGATTTGATGATTGACAGAAGAAAGACTTGGGCTCATTAAAAGAGCAGTTACAGGTAATATTGGATTTGAGGATAGACTGAAGAAAGACTCGGGCTCATTAAAAGAGCAGTTACAGGTAATATTGGATTTGATGATTGACAGAAGAAAGACTCCGTCTCATTAAAAGAGAGTTACAGGTAATATTGGATTTGAGGATAGACAGAAGAAAGACTCGGGCTCATTAAAAGAGCAGTTACAGGTAATAATGGATTTGATGATTGACAGAAGAAAGACTCCGTCTCATTAAAAGAGCAGTTACAGGTAATAATGGATTTGAGGATAGACGGAAGAAAGACTCGGGCTCATTAAAAGAGCAGTTACAGGTAATAATGGATTTGATGATGCTCCGTCTCATTAAAAGAGCAGTTACAGGTAATATTGGATTTGATGATTGACAGAAGAAAGACTTAGGCTCATTAAAAGAGCAGTTACTGTTAATAATTGATTTGATGATTGACAGAAGAAAGACTTGGGCTCATTAAAAGAGCAGTTACAGGTAATATTGGATTTGATGATTGACAGAAGAAAGACTTGGGCTCATTAAAAGAGCAGTTACAGGTAATATTGGATTTGATGATTAGGTTAAAAAAATATACTCTAGCTGTCTAACAAACTGACTGGCCCAAACATTATCCAATGATTCTCTATAAATGTTTACAATTATCAGATTATATCAGAGTAGAACATTGAAGCATTTTCTCATTGAAGCTGTAATCCTACTAAATTAACTTGCAACAACAAAACTACTGTATTGACAGGTCCACATCCAGACCATAGGTATACTCGTGGCAGAGAAGACGGAGCTACAGTCACAACTTAACCAGTCCTCAAAGGTCGGAGAACAGAGATTTGGTAAGAAGTCTTTTAAGATGATATTTGTGTATCATTTTTGGTCATTTTGAATAAAGACAATAAGCTGTGAGAAAAGGTCAAGTAAATGGTCACTGCTCTTTGGTTGCATAATATTGAAAGCTGTAATGCAAAGACTGCAGAAGGCAAAAGATGAGGAGTATGGTAGAATAATACCTGGCAAAAGATTAGGAGTATGATAGAATAATACCTGTTTGTTATCGGAGACTTCAGAAATTATGGTCAGGTCAGACATCGGTTAAGTGGACAGAATATCCATCCATTTTCATTCCTTGCTGAAATTGTTCTTTAAAGGTGGAACACGAAATCGGATATTGCTTTCACAACAATATTCGTCAAGTTCTTCCATCCAAGTCCAGTTTAACGTTCATTGAGTGTCAAGGTAGGTCTTTGCAAAACAGCTCACTCATGATTGATCCAATTTAGCTATGATATTACTCTATCTGACATCAAAGTTCCTTGTTTTTCTACTGTAGAGGAAGTAGAAGAATTGACAGGAAGGTTAAAGGCGTCACGTCAACGAGTCGCTGATTTAGAGAGAAATCTGTCCACAACCAGTTCCTCCAGTAACCAGTATGAGAAGGTACACCACCTTTTACAGTGTATTTTGCCTCGTGGAAACACTCAGCATTCCTTGGACAGAAATCAGTGTTTATGGTGTTAACTTATCTGTATACATGTATAGCCTTAAATCAGGTAGATACTTCATGTAGGAAGCTATTGTCTGAGTCTTTGTACAGCTGAAAAGGCTCAAGTCTAGACGTATTGTATTGTATTGTATTGTTGTCCCCAGACTTGGCTATTGTTTGCATTGTCTAGTATGAACCTTAAATCATTACCCCTCAGTGTTTTATGGGATCAGCATGGTGAACTTTCATTGTTTCCTCATTATGATGCCGCACTCGGCATGTCTTGTAGTATATGCAGGATATACTGACTCGACCAGCACTAGTTAGAATCCGTTTTAGCTGCCATGCTGAAACAAGTTTCGAGCACAGCTTCCTATGTGTGTGGACACACATCAGTTAATATGTTCTGTGTCATATGTCTGATGGGTGCGAGGTTGTATTATGCAAAAGTGAGTTCTCTCCGTCCATTCGTTAACTTTGAATGTCGGTGTGGTATCTCTAGTACATACCAGGTTATGGATTGGTACCAAACTTGGGGTATACCTTACTCATACGGCCAGAAAGAGCCCTATCCATGTTGAGATGAAAAGATCAAAGATCAAGGTCCTTGTGGTTGAAAATATGACTAGTGACTGTCATGATATGACTAAAAAATTGTTGAAAGTGACGTTAAATCCTACTCGCTCACTCAGTTGTGGCAAAGAAGAAACCTATTGATTTTGAGGTCAAAAGGTCATGCAAAGGTCAACCTCACTTCAGCTTGAACTTCAGGAAATAGTTGAAAATATTGATATCTTGACTATAAACTACCATTGCAGGGCTGCAGAATTCATATGACAGAATTTCAGATTTACCTCAAATGCATGGCAACAAAGAAACCTTTCGAGGTCTGTCTCTCCACCCTTCTGCCTGTCTATAACTTAAGTCCTCCATGTGATATCTCCACTTGAATTGTGACCATACTTTGGGTATGCTAACACCCCAATATTAGAATTATACTTGCTGTCTCATTGTATTATATCTTGACCACAATGTAGTGTTGTCATGACAGTTTTATATTTTCATCCGATCTAGAAATCTCATCTCTATGAAGTACAGAACAATTCACACTGGCATTAGTTATACACGGACATTTAATACAATAATCATCTATTTCTGTCTTGTGGAGTTGATTATCGTATATATCCTGCATGAGGTTTGTTTGTGTATCATCATTGTCATGTCCTGCTTTCTTCCATCTTCACACATTGACAATCATCATTGATAGGAAGTTGAACAGGTAAGACAATGGTACCTTCCTCCCCCATACACATACTATCAGAGGTGACAATGGTACCTTCCTCCCCCATACACATACTATCAGAGGTGACAATGGCACCTTCCTCCCCCATACACATACTATCAGAGGTGACAATGGTACCTTCCTCCCCCATACACATACTATCAGAGGTGACAATGGTACCTTCCCCCCCCATACACATACTATCAGAGGTGACAATGGTACCTTCCTCCCCCATACACATACTATCAGAGGTGACAATGGTACCTTCCTCCCCCATACACATACTATCAGAGGTGACAATGGTACCTTCCTCCCCCATACACATACTATCAGAGGTGACAATGGTACCTTCCTCCCCCATACACATACTATTAGAGGTGACAATGGTACTTTCCTCCCCCATACACATACTATCAGAGGTGATAATGGTGCCTTTCTTCCCCATACACATACTATCAGAGGTGACAATGGTACTTTCCTCCCCCATACACATACTATCAGAGGTGACAATGGTACCTTCCTCCCCCATACACATACTATCAGAGGTGACGATGGTACCTTTCTCCCCCATACACATACTATCAGAGGTGACAATGGTACCTTCCTCCCCCATACACATACTATCAGAGGTGACAATGGTACCTTCCTCCCCCATACACATACTATCAGAGGTGACAATGGTACCTTCCTCCCCAACACATACTATTAGAGGTGACAATGGTACTTTCCTCCCCCATACACATACTATCAGAGGTGATAATGGTGCCTTTCTCCCCCATACACATACTATCAGAGGTGACAATGGTACCTTCCTCCCCCATACACATACTATCAGAGGTGACAATGGTACCTTCCTCCCCCATACACATACTATCAGAGGTGACGATGGTACCTTTCTCCCCCATACACATACTATCAGAGGTGACAATGGTACCTTCCTCCCCCATACACACACTATCAGAGGTGACAATGGTACCTTCCTCCCCCATACACATACTATCAGAGGTGACAATGGTACCTTCCTCCCTCAAACATACTATCAGAGGTGACAATGGTACCTTCCTCCCCCATACACATACTATCAGAGGTGACGATGGTACCTTTCTCCCCCATACACATACTATCAGAGGTGACAATGGTACCTTGCTCCCCCATACACATACTATCAGAGGTGACAATGATACCTTCCTTCCCCATACACATACTATCAGAGGTGACGATGGTACCTTTCTCCCCCATACACATACTATCAGAGGTGACAATGATACCTTCCTCCCCCATACACATACTATCAGAGGTTTACTCTCCCATCCCTAGTGTGACAACCTCTGTTAACCTTACCTGCAGATACATTCAGTCTTCATTAAATGGTAATGGACCTGGTCATGATGGTAATCCTACTGATTTGCACTCAATTTTGTTATGAGCAATGTTGATTGGCTAAAAGACTGGGGGGTTTTAAGGGTGTATCAATGAAGAGTTCTTACACATTTGATATGGATACAGAACTGATGACAGTACATGTGGTAGAATTTGTAACCCTCTCCATCAATTCCTGTGTTTGCTTTTGGGAGAATTTCTTAGGACTTCAATGTTACCACCAATGCAGGTACATGTCTGGGATTACTTGATGTATTTACGTGCTTCGTTCTATGGTTAGTACTCATGGCACTACTTTCACAGTTTGTATGGATTTTTCATTGGGTGTATTATAATCGCTTGTAGGAATTGTAGTTAGTTGGAATATATAGTTTGGTTTTGGAAAATATGAGCAGATATTATTATTCACATTATGGGCAAATCTTATTCCTTAGTCAGGGCTTGAATACGTCTGATCTTTGGTGAATATTGATGCTTCATATTGAACGTTCCATTGACATATCATATATGTGAAGCTTGTACAATGATATCAGGTCCATGTTATCTTGGTTATGGTGAAGTCATGGGTCTAACCCCCAACATTGGCCAACTTGAAGTCTCTGTTATATTCTAAGATAATGATAATGTGCATAAATCAGCTTAACATCAAATCAAATTGCTGTACCTGTGATTAAAACTATGCTGTAATGGTATCAGCAGACTCATGAACATGATGAACCAATGCTAAATATGAGATCTGTGTATTTTAACTGGGTTATAGTTTGGGTAATCCTGTTAATTCTATATTGTTTATTGGGATAAGTGAATTGACTTCAGGTACATGTAGACATACAGGTAGATGCAGATTCACAGATTTAGTTTATCTGATCTGTTTCTCCTATCATTATATCAACATGTCTGACATGCTTGTTTGTTTTTGTTTGTTTTTTTTAGTTGAACTTGTGACTTGCAAACAGCAGTATTTTGTATACTGGACTCTGTTAGAGCAAACCCAACACATCACAGTTCAGATAAATTGGAGATGATATGACTGAGATTATATTATCTGTTGAATGGATTTTCTTTTTATGAGCAAAATGCCAGGTGAAATAAATTTCACTAATAACTTAGCTGTATGTGCTGAATATTCTACACGTATTTGTGTTTTTCAGTCTATGAAAGAGCTCAACAAAGAAGTGGACAAATTGAAACTGGATCTTTATAAAGCAAAGTAAGTACATGTACCCCTGTAACATTTACCTCCCTTGATATTTGTTATCTCCCTTGACTAGGGCGTACCTCTGGAAGGCAGGCCATTTTAAATAATAAATTCAACTATTTACTTTCTGGAAATGTGTATGTATAATATATAGTTCTAATACTGACTCAGAAGAACATTGGAAGATGCGAAAGTGCTTTGAGTGAAATACAATTTTAGTAATTACCTGTCATGCTATATTTGTATTGATATATATATATGTACAGTTGCCAAGTTCCTCTAATGTTGTTGAGGGCTGTTCCAGAAAAGAGTACATGAGACTGGGGGAACATTTTTCAATTCTATGGTATATGCGTGGAGGGTGTATACTGCATAAATGTTGTAAATACTGGAAACTTTGTTTATTCACAGTAAATCTCAAGAAGAATTGAAACAACAGACTTCAGAATTAAATGAAAAATTACACTCCAAGGTAAAGTTTACGAATTATGGCCAAAGAATGTTTTCCTTTGAGTGGGTGTTGGAAAAATAGTATGAGAAATTGTATGCATGTCTACATTAGTACGGTATATAAAATAATAAATACCCCTTCTATTGCTGTTAAATCGCAGAGTGTCAGATTAAAATGGCACCTGAATGTATGAAATCTAATGTAAATCAATACAGAGTGTGCAGTGAGATATGATGACCCGCGCCCCATGGAGATACCGAGGATTGAACTGGGGTGTCGTTGTGCACACTCCAGGCCATGGTAAGAATAGGCTTCAGCCCCTCAGAGATGTTGTCGTAAGAGGCGACTAACTGGAGCACCCATGGGGTTCCCGGGTGTGAAAAGAAATAGGCCCCTACCAGTGTGGTTTCCGGGTTTGAAAAGGAATAGGAACCAAATGTCGTGATATGACTAAAATATTGTTGAAAGTGACTTTAAATCATATTCACGCACTCACTCACTCACTCACTCACTCATGATGTCTGGCTCCTATCTGAGCCTTGCCTGCAAATTTCTGGGTAATGAATTTTTGCTTCTCCTATGCTGCAACATGGAGGCATAAAATATGCATCAAATTACCCATACTATGTGAAGGAACCTCCATCCTGGTGTATATTTGGTCAACTTCAAGTTGAAAATATGCCATGTAATGCTAGTTAGTGATATTGCTCCACACTGGACCATAGGGAGAAACAGAAATCAACTACTCAGAAATCCACAGACCAATATCAGGAAGTCCCCATTATAATTTCCATTATGCCTGAGTATCTGTGAAAGCTTAGAGTAATTTTTTGGCTGATACTAGTGTTGCAGCAAATTTGGTCTTTTGACACTGATATGTTGGCTGGGGGAATCGGCTCTCAGGATTGATTTCTCAAGAAAGTCTTTTTATTGAAAATTTGGTTCAAGAAAAATTTGGCTCCTGAACCACATTGTTCATTCCTTTAATAGAGGGATGACACCTCGTTCCCCAATTCTATGACTATGTTCTTATGAATCTACTCTCATCCACAGGTTTCAGAATGTTCACATTTAGAACAAAACTCTCTGGAACTAAGGAAGAAACTGGAAATGACAGAACTTTATACACAACAGGTAGGGAATTGAATTGGCTCCAGGTCTTCACTTCTCATCTTCAAAGGGAACCGTAAATAGTTGTAACAGTGATCAAAGATATAAGCTGGTGTATGATTACAGCAATATCTGATATTGGATATCATGGCTATGGGTGCTTTGACATACTCCCAGCAGCTGATACCCATCAATGACTCTACTCTAATAGTCTGGCATGCAGGTTTTCTTATTCTCACTAGCACGGTCCAGTATCTTTTATGTATAGCAATGTTTTTCCATATTTGTAGTTGAGCAGTCATACAGAGAACAAGAGTCACGAGTCGTTACAGGTACTGGAGCAGTTAAAACAGGAGAGGGATGAACTAGCCTCCAGACTTACACAGGTATGTCCCTCTCAAACACCGTCCTGGAGCTCGGCTCTCTTACCTTGTGACACACAAGTATGCGTTACTGAGAGGTGTACTCCGCCATTCTCTATCTTTTCTTCACAGAAAACGTTGCCCTGTGAACAATTTGTTGCAGTTACCTGATAACAGGTGGAGTGTAGAGTATGCAGGGTTGGATATTGAGCACAGTAATTTATTCGCAGGTTTTCATGAACTTACAAGTTATTGGTACACTGATATTGACAACAGGTTACCATGTCCTGCTATGGAGGTGGTGGTGGGAGGGAGAGACAAGCCGGTTATTTTAATGTTAGAAAGGGATATACTTAGGCTGACACAAGTCACAAAGCTGCATTGCTGGCACAAGCTCGTCATTTCTGATGAGGGATTAAGAGGATCCCATATAACTTGATCATGGGATGAAAATTCCCCTCGAGAGAAGGAAATCGCAACCGAGCTGCCGAGGCGAGGTTGGGATGTATTTCCCTTCTCGAGAGTTACGAGGATGTTTCAAGCGAAGTGACTAGCCACCTGCATCGCACGCGCTTATCCCACATACGTGTGTGTGATGACGTATCCCAGACGCTGTAACTATACGAGTTTTACGCTGTATTATATGGGAAAATACAAAATATGCTTATTTTTAGTCAGACCAGTAGCCATGATATATATATATGACTGATGTTTTTAATTCTTATCTTGACAGGGAATGAGTGAGGATTAGGGTAAAATGATTTTTTTTTTTTTGTATTGAAATTTTCAGTATAATGAAGCATTCCAGAAGGTGACACAAGAGAGGGACCAGATATCAGAGCAGTACCAACAGTTTATAGATCAGCTACAAGTACAGTCACAACAACTCACTCAACAGGTAAATCCCCTCCACTCTCCCCTCCCTATATCACACAGTACCAACAGTTTATAGATCAGTTACAAGTACAGTCACAACAACTCACTCAACAGGTAAATCCCCTCCACTCTCTCCTCCCTATATCACACAGTACCAACAGTTTATAGATCAGTTACAAGTACAGTCACACTCAACAGGTAAGTCACCCCCCACTATATCACACAGTACCAACAGTTTATAGATCAGCTACAAGTACAGTCACAACAGCTCACTCCAACAGGTAAGTCCCCCTTTACTTTTATCACACAGCACCAACAATCTATAGATCAGCTACAAGTACAGTCACAGCAACTCACTCAACAGGCCAGTTACACTCCACTCCCACCGTCAATCACACAGTACCAGCTTAGTTTATAGATCCAGTTACAAGTACAGTCACAACAACTCACTCAACAGGTAAGTCCCCCCCTTGCTTTATCACACAGCACCAACAATCTATAGATCAGCTACAAGTACAGTCACAGCAACTCACTCAACAGGCCAGTTACCTCCCTCCCCACCCCGTCAATCACACAGTACCAACAGTTTATAGATCAGTTACAAGTACAGTCACAACAACTCACTCAACAGGTAAGTCCCCCCCCTTGCTTTTTATCACACAGCACCAACAATCTATAGATCAGCTACAAGTACAGTCACAGCAACTCACTCAACAGGCCAGTTACACTCCTCCCACCCCGTCAATCACACAGTACCAACAGTTTATAGATCAGTTACAAGTACAGTCACAACAACTCACTCAACAGGTAAGTCCCCCCCCCCCTTGCTTTTTATCACACAGCACCAACAATCTATAGATCAGCTACAAGTACAGTCACAGCAACTCACTCAACAGGCCAGTTATACTCCTCCCACCCCGTCAATCACACAGTACCAACAGTTTATACATCAGCTACAAGTACAGTCACAACAGCTCACTCAACAGGTCAGTTTCACTCCACACCCTCCCTCTATCACACAGTACCAACAGTTTATAGATCAGCTACTAGTAGAGCCACAACTACTCATCAGGTCAGTTACACTCCCCAGATATCGCACAGTACCAACACTGTATAGATCAGCTACAAGTACCTTCACAACAGCTCACTCAACAGGTCAGTTTCACTCCACCCCCTCCCTCTATCACACAGTATCAACAGTTTATAGATCAGCTACTAGTACAGCCACAACAACTCATCAGGTCGTTTACACTCCCCCCCCCCACCCTACAACCTTCTATCACACAGTACTGACAATTTATAGACCAGCTACAACCTGGTTGCATAGAAACCCTGTTATTCATGGATTTCTGAATAATTTCCCAACAGGATCAGACCCCTTTCCATAAGTTACATCATTTTCTAAGCTATAAATATGGCCGCTTTCATTTCACTTTTCAAAATCTTGCTCTGACTGACCTACATGTACAACCAACATGCAGAATCCAAATCTTGTCGGCCCTGATATCAAAATTTTTGGGGTCAAATTATCACGGGACACAACATGCCCACATGAAGCATGCTTAGTCAAAACAGAGATCTGTCACGTGGCGATTTGACCGGTGAAACGTCATGATATCGAGGCTAGACAAGCTGTGTATTCTGTTGCAAGTAGGTCAGTCAGAGCAAGATTCCTTAAAAGTGAAAGAAATTGGTCATATTAGTAGAGAGAATGATGTAACTTGTAAAATGGAGTCTGATCACGTAGGGAAATTATTCAATAATCCATTGGTGTGAGGTAATCGCAATAGAACAGCCGGATGAGATTTGCAGATTTTTTAACCGAGACAAGATTATCGATGCAGTCTCATGGTTTTAGTCATTTGTAGTCTTTTGAGATGATAATTCTCTGACAAAGACAATCTGTAATATACTGTAAGCTCCTCATCCTGGTCATATATATTACTCCAGGATATGGCCGATATAGTTGCAATTTATTATAAACCACAGAGAATAGCATATGCTGTTATTATGCATGTAAATGAGGATGGCGTGGCTCAAACTCAAGTCTGGTGAGAGATAGCTGAGTGATCATGGTCAATATACGATATAATATACGAAGCACTTCCATTGTAAACCTCCAATGCCATGGTAATCCATCTGTGTGTTTAGCATCACTTTGTATAGGCTGGGACTATCCACTCCAGTGTAATCCTCCATTGCCCAGGTATAAATCCATCTGTATGTATACATCCTAATATAGGCTGGGGCTACCTATACATGATGATCCAGTGTAATCCCTTGTTGTATGCACTTCCATCCCTGGCAGTATCTGCCACTGCCGGCAGGCATCTAGCTACTTGCTGTGGACTACATCTAGCTGAGCTTGTATACGTCAGCCACCGGCTGAACTGTGTGTGTGTCAAACTTGACGTCTGCGCTTCTATTTATAACCATCGAATTGTACCACGTGACGTAACTGACCAATGACCATGGCGTATTCTCTCCAGACTTGATTCAGACCGGCACTACAGTACATATTCACGAAATATCTAATTTACTCTAATTATTTCAATGCGGTCAGGTTTGATCATTTGGATCTGGTGCTCCTTTATATCAAAGTTCATAGTTCTGCATTCGGATCAAAACGTACAACTACAGATAAAATGTCTTTCACGGAAATACATTCCAGGCCGCCAATCGCCAATGTGTTGTAGGAATACAGAACTGTCACAGTGATAGTCCGCTGCTTCAATAATGAATTTCTCCTCTTTTAGGCTTCGTAACAATAAACAGTAATTGTTAATAAATTCTCTGGTAATTAGAGTTAATAAAACAGTCAATTCACATACGTTTGGCACTTGGTAATCAAAATAAGAGAGTGGAATGTACTGCCTTCACTTGAGTCACGCACTGACTCGACATGGAGCCTCATCACAGAGATCGTCCGGGCCTCCGGTGTACGAAATAGTTCACACTCTTTACGACCAGTTCAAAGTCTATATGCCACAATATCACGTCAAATAAACTAAATATATGTCAATCAGATGAGAACAAGTAATTATTTACAGTGAAATAACAAGAATACCTCAGATTCAAGCAGAACTACATTATAGGTCACGTGACCTTCACTTCGCAAAATGTAAACAACATGGCGCTAGAAGAATGTACAGCGGGAAACATGACACGTTCTCTGTCAGATTGAATATACTATCACTTTCATTTTGCGTGGCATAACAAAATAAGCTTGTAGAAACACACAAAGTATCTAGGGGTGATGGTGTGACATTGTCAACGATATGCGGGAGCTGCTGGTGAGTCAATAAACACGTAATTTGTCAGAATGTCAGTTCATAGCACATGGCATGTAAACACGTTTCAGGTCCAAAATAAATGCTTTAAAAGTTAAATCTGACCCCCTATGGCCCTTACAATACTATATGTCATCATGTGACCAGGTGTCAAAGGAAGCTCGGACTAGAAAGAAATGTGCTTGTTACGAAGATTGTGTCTATGTATAAGAACAAATTCTTAATTTCAGATCAAATCATTGACGGAGGAGCGAGAAGAGATGTTGACAAAGCACCATGACACAGAGAGAAAAGTACAACAACTACAGAGACAGCTAGGTACTACAACACGCAACCTCAGCCATGTAACATCAAATTCTGATAGTAACTGAAAACTTATATATATTTTTCCAAATTTCAGTCATATTTGGATTACTGGTCCTTATGACCAAGTGTGTCCACATATGTCAAAAATTGGCTGAGTTAAATGTGATGAAAGTTGGAGGAAAGGCAGCATTCTGAATTGAACAATCTGGGTATTTACTTCAACTCTCACAAATATGTATATATATTGAAATTATGAGAAAACATCAGATGTGAAGATAGAAGTTTGAAAAAAGTAAAAACTACCAAAATGATGCACATTTCTACGGTACTAAGCTTTTTCAAAGAGAATACCGGTTTACACAATAGTGCAGAATATATAGGCAATATTGTTGAAATCTTCATCCATTAGCAGCCACATCCTAGATAAATTTCTCTAACAAGTTCCGTCATGATAGTCAGCATTCGCAACTTCTCATTGATCTCTGGTAGCAGTAAATCGGCACCCTTTCATAGATTCCGCAAGAAGTATGTATTTATATATTTTGAGGAGTACCAACATACCAAGATATTGAATACTGTTGTATATATATATGTTTTCAGAGGACTATGAAGCGTCACCACCACTAGTACAACATACAAGTGAAGCCCCCAAAGTGGAGACGGAGGAGTGGGAGAAATTTAGGCTGGACTATGATGACTTAGTACAGAGACACGAGGCTCAAATCAGGGATAACTCACAGCTCAGCAGGTAAGACTTAGTACAGAGACATGAGGCTCAAATCAGGGATAACTCACAACTCAGCAGGTAAGACTTAGTACAGAGACACGAGGCTCAAATCAGGGATAACTCACAGCTCAGCAGGTAAGACTTAGTAGAGACACGAGGCTCAAATCAGGGATAACTCACAACTCAGCAGGTAAGACTTAGTACAGAGATACGAGGCTCAAATCAGGGATAACTCACAACTCAGCAGGTAAGACTTAGTACAGAGATACGAGGCTCAAATCAGGGATAACTCAACAGGTAAGACTTAGTACAGAGACACGAGGCTCAAATCAGGGATAACTCACAACTCAGCAGGTAAGACTTAGTACAGAGACACGAGGCTCAAATCTGGGATAACTCACAACTCAGCAGGTAAGACTTAGTACAGAGACACGAGGCTCAAATCAGGGATAACTCACAGCTCAGCAGGTAAGACTTAGTACAGAGACACGAGGCTCAAATCAGGGATAACTCACAACTCAGCAGGTAAGACTTAGTACAGAGACACGAGGCTCAAATCAGGGATAACTCACAACTCAGCAGATAAGACTTAGTACAGAGACACGAGGCTCAAATCAGGGATAACTCACAGCTCAGCAGGTAAGATTTAGTACAGAGACACGAGGCTCAAATCAGGGATAACTCACAGCTCAGGAGGTAAGACTTAGTACAGAGACACGAGGCTCAAATCAGGGATAACTCACAACTCAGCAGGTAAGACTTAGTACAGAGACACGAGGCTCAAATCAGGGATAACTCACAGCTCAGCAGGTAAGACTTAGTACAGAGACACGAGGCTCAAATCAGGGATAACTCACAGCTCAGCAGGTAAGATTTAGTAGAGACACGAGGCTCAAATCAGGGATAACTCACAGCTCAGCAGGTAAGACTTAGTACAGAGACGCGAGGCTCAAATCAGGGATAACTCACAACTCAGCAGGTAAGAATTAGTACAGAGACACAAGACTCAAATCAGGGATATCTCACTTAACTCAGCAGGTAAGACTTAGTACAGAGACACAAGGCTCAAATCAGGGATATCTCACTAAACTCAGCAGGTAAGACTTAGTACAGAGACATAAGGCTCGAATCAGGGATAACTCACTTAACTCAGCAGGTACAGTATCCTGACAATTAGATCCAATCTAAACAATTACACACAAAGTTCCTTTGATTGTGTAAACTTACAGTTAAGTTATTCAAAATTGTTCTTAAATCATTCTTGAGAATTTGAACTGCAAAGGTTCCAAGATGAATTTGAAAAGTTGTTAGTTGTATTCGTTGATTGGTTGTTTTTTTTCTCATAATCCAAAGTATTGTTTGGTTTAAGAAGGAGTAAACCATAAATATGGATGTAAATGTGAAAAATCCATCGGAAATGTTTGAGAATCAGTACAGACTCCCCTTATCCCCCTTTAATTATGATGGCAGTCATATGATGTGCTTTAGTGATGTTCATTGTTGTGATGTGTCTTATCTGGCTAGCTTAGCATAATTTACACTACTTGATCCTTCCATCCGTGCTATCACTTAAACAAAATGAGTGACAAATCAGGGAAGAGAAGCAAGGAGGGTTTTAACATTGGTGCCGATTGCGTACTCTGGTAGCATTTATCTAGTCAGAACAAGCAAGTTTAAAATATTCAAAATTGAAATTAAGTCTGACATGACTGAGACTGGCATGAAAACAGAAGATGCCATCGACAAATCTTTGCAGCTCAACCTTGATACTAATTAGTGTTGTTGTTGTTGTCAGGTTTTTACAGGAGAAGGAGGAACGTATTCTGGAGTTAGAGAGGTCAGTAGAGAACCTAGACGAGGAGGCCGGTGACAAGGCTCAGTTACTAGAGAATATACAGAGTGACAAAACTGCCCTTAGTCGTGCCATCACTCAAAACAAGGAGCTCAAGAGACAACTGGCTGAATTACAGAATGGCTTTGTTAAAATGGTTAGTCGCAAGTGGAGGGAATGTTCGCTAATCCTGCTATGATTGACTGCTATACCTGTGCACTAAATACTGGTATTTCATAATGACGAAACTCTGCCAACAACGGACAAGTCTGAGGACAACAACAGTGCTAAAGATATTGTGAAGAAACTGTATTAACAACCGAATCATAGTAATGAATTTTTTGCAAAGCCCAAAATTGCAAAGCCTTGTATAAAATTTCATTTTAATCACATAGTACATGTTGCCATATTAGTACATGTTGTCATATTAGTACATGTTGCCAAATTAGTACATGTTGTCATATTAGTACATGTTGCCATATTAGTACATGTCATATTAGTACATGTTGCCATATTAGTACATGTCATATTAGTACATGTTGCCATATTAGTACATGTTGCCATATTTTCAGAGCAATGATAACATGGATATGATGACTAGACTGCAGACAGAGCAGCACACAGGTAAAGAGTTGGCCGTCAGACTGGGTCAACAGGAGGATGAACTCAAGGACATGAGAGAACTGGTCAGTCTACCTTATATATACAAGGGTGAAGAGAGGGGCTGTAGACAGAACAGCACACAGGTAAAGAGTTGGCTATGAGACTGGGTCAACAGGAGGATGAACTCAAGGACATGAGAGAACTGGTCAGTCTACCTTATATATACAAGGGGTGAAGGGGGGGGGGGCTGTAGACAGAACAGCACACAGGTAAAGAAAGAGTTGGCTATCAGACTGGGGTCAAACAGGAGGATGAACTCAAGACATGAGAGAACTGGTCAGTCTACCTTATATATACAAGGTGAGAGTGGCTGTAGACAGAACAGCACACAGGTAAAGAGTTGGCTATGAGACTGGGTCAACAGGAGGATGAACTCAAGGACATGAGAGAACTGGTCAGTCTACCTTATATATACAAGGGGTGAAGGGGGGGGGGGCTGTAGACAGAACAGCACACAGGTAAAGAGTTGGCTATGAGACTGGGTCAACAGGAGGATGAACTCAAGGACATGAGAGAACTGGTCAGTCTACCTTCTTTATATACAAGGGGGAAGGGGGCTGTGTGGCTGAGAACAGCACACAGGTAAAGAGTTGGCGCGAGACTGGGTCAACAGGAGATGAACTCAAGGACATGAGAGAACTGGTCAGTCTACCTTATATATACAAGGGGTGAAGGGGGGGCTGTAGACAGAACAGCACACAGGTAAAGAGTTGGCTATGAGGACTGGGTCACCAGGAGGGATGACTCAAGGACATGAGAGAACTGGTCAGCCCACCTTATATATAAGGGTGAAGGGGGGGGCTGTAGACAGAACAGCACACAGGTAAAGAGTTGGCTATGAGACTGGGTCAACAGGAGGATGAACTCAAGGACATGAGAGAACTGGTCAGTCTACCTTATATATACAAGGGGTGAAGGGGGGGGGGGGCTGTAGACAGAACAGCACACAGGTAAAGAGTTGGCTATGAGACTGGGTCAACAGAAGGATGAACTCAAGGACATAAGAGAACTGGTCAGTCTACCTTATATATACAAGGGGTGAAAAGGGGGAGGGGCTGTAGACAGAACAACACATGGGTAAAGTTTGGCCATCAGGTATTGTCTGTTCACGATGATGAACACATTGAAATGGTTCTCCACAGTTTTAACCAAATTTAACCCTATATTTGGTTATAGTGATTTGTAAGTTAACCCTATATTTTTTGTTCCCAGTCGCCCAAAGAGCTAAAGGCGGACTATAGTATTGGGGTCCGTCTGCCCGTGCGTGCGCCCTCTGTCCGTCTATCCTTATGTCCATTTGACTTCGTTTCCGGACAATAACTTCTGAAAAAATGAACGGATTCTTTCCAGATCTGGTATGCGGGTAACTTGCCTCAAGATCTGGCTTGGGATTGTTTTTCATGCCGATCCACCTATAGGTGATGCCATCTGTGGGCCAAGTTAAGATTTCATTTCTGGACAACAACTTCTGAAAACCTGACCGGATTAGGACAAATTCAGTAATTGTGGGTACCTTGCCATTGGATCTCACTTGGGATTGCTCTCCATGACAGGTACTGAACGTTCCAAGTCAAATCAGTTGTTTCATCGTCAGGGGACTTAACCCCTTGGGTTTTCATTTTAATTTAACCCTCTGTTTGTTGATGGTGAGTTGTAATTTTACCATTGTTACAGTTGTCTCACAAGGAGGGAGAGTTGCGACATCTTCAGGCAGTCTCCCATCAGAGTCAAAAAGAGATTTACCAGCAGGAGCAGATGGCCGATAGATTACGTCATTATGAGGCCCAGGCTCAACTAGTCGAGACATTACAGAGAGAACTACAATCTTCACAGGTTTGAACGTGGAAATATTTACACACTTTGCTTAATCAGGATAGAGAGAACTACCTTTCCAAAATGAAGGTAAAAAAGTTTGTTTTTGCCCAATAAATTGAAGAATATAACGTACTAAAGAGACACCCACACTAGGTGACCATGGACATATATATATGTGTCCTCATTGGATGGTATTTAAAAAACAATTGTTACCCCTCAGCCCATAGGGCTGTGGGGTCTTGTCGTTGCCATGTACGTACGTCCGTCCGTCCGTCCGTCCGTCCGTTAACATGTTCTTGTCCGCTGAATATCTGCAGATCTATGAAGTCGGGCCTGACCAAACTTTGATGAGAGCTTCCTGAATGTTGACTGATGAAATGATTAGATTTTCATATGGCTATGACGATTTCATGATTTTTAATTAATGTTTTTATTATTTATTGATGGTTCAGCTTTTGCACTGTTATCTGTGCCCATCAACATGTTCTTGTCCGCTGCATATCTGCAGATCTATGAAGTCGGGCCTGACCAAACTTTGGTGAGAGCTTCCTGAATGTTGACTGATGAAATGATTAGATTTTCAGATGGCTAGGATGATGTCGTGATTTTTAATTATTTTTTTTTTATTATTTATTGATGGCTTAGCTTTTGCACTGTTATATCTATGCCGATCGGGAACCCTTGTTTGCATGTTTCATTGTGAATTTTAAAGGTTCCCTGATACAAGAAAGCCTGATCCATTCAAGATTCTCATTGAATGAAGGACAACATTTTTCTTTAATTTTGCTATTAAATCATTCTATTCTACATCATATAATTTATCCTAAAACTTGTGCATGAACCATATTTGTGTCCACACATTTAACTGGTACAACATAATGCTTCAACTTTTGTCATCAAACATGTTGCTGTACCTTGGAAATTATTTAAAACGAGTGATTAGGAGAGCCCACTTTTAGCCTGGCTCTGGGCAATTTTGAACCAGTTTGCATACCTGGAGCTTATGCTCCCCCAAATAATGATAAGGGTTGGCCTGTGTCAATCAGTGTGTTTACTTGTTATCACACTTGTGCAATGCATAAATTGCCACTGATAAAGCTACACTTTCTTGCATGCTGTTATCCCAGCACACTACTCACGTGAAACCGAAGTCTGTTATATACGGTATCCAGGGATTTGTTGCATGTTCCGATCCCAAACTCCCAGTTCCTTTTCGTAATTCATTATTGAGGGTCCAATTTTTTTAAGTGAATTTTGGCGCAAAGAGCCTGTGATCAATCACAAAACAGAGGTTTATTAACATGAAATTCAATACCCAGCTATGCAATCGGATCGATATTGAGGCTCCCAGAAGTTTTTTCTAGGAGTATTTCCTTCAGAAATCCTTTCAAATTGAACAACACTTTCGTTTTTTGTTTCATTTGAGTTTTGGGCGCCCATATGTTTTCCGAAACTAAATTGGCTCTAGATGCAGCCCTGATCCTACTTGACTTAAAAAAAAACAGGCTGAGGGGTCCACGCACCTTTTAGGTGCTTGCCTGCAATACATGTTTTTTCATGTTGTCATTTATCTAATTTGCATAATAATGGACAACATGAAGGTTTTGGAGTGTAATGATGAATATATCAAAAGTTATTAAGCAAAACAGCCTTTTTTACCTCCATTTTATAGAGGTAGTTGCCTGTCATGCCTGTTAATCCAAACTCATCACACAAAAAATTCTTGCTTCAGTGACATCAACAGGAAATTGACATTATAGAAAGAAGACCTTCCCTTGTAATCTGATAACTAATCATGTCATTGATTCTTTAATGATTTTAGAAGGTTATCAAATTTTTTTTAAATTTCTGATTGAATTTTGATGAGGAGGGAAGGTGAATAATTAGAAGAATCACCATCTAAATCAAAGAAATATGTCTGCATGTATGGAAAATGCATCTTCATTTTATCAATCCAATTTCTACGTTCCCACTACGAATCTGCCTTCATTTATCCGACCACCTTCGGTGTTCAAAATCCGAGGTGTATATTTCACCTACGAATGAGAGACGAACCAATCAGAACCTACATGCCAATTGTGTGTAGAGTGACCTCATACTCAAGTAGCGGTGTCATTCCTCCTTATATGGTGGTAGTGTTGGCCGAATATATATGTCAGCCAATCAATGACGCTTCTCTATTACACATTTTTTGAGGTCAGTGACATCTCGTGTCTATTTATAAGCTCTTTGAACACTGAAGGGGGCCAGATATATCAAGGTAAGTTTGAAGTGGGAACGTAGGAATTGGTTTGATAAAATGAAGATGGGAAAATGGTGACCAACTACATAACATTTGAGTTCAGACAACATTGAGAATAGGCATGCTGGGTGCAAATGTTGCCTGTAACTCATCCATTAACATGATTGAGGAGTCGTCTTCTGTGGCTCTTCATTTGCTGTACATATTTACAACAGGACATGGTGAATGCATTGACGACACAGAATAGTGAACTACGGACAATGTTGATCAAGGCCACAGAGACGAGGGCACGGGGAGATGAAACTGTTGATGAGGAGTCGTCCAGAAAAGATGATCTGGTAAATATTGGAAAACATTCTACTGAAGTGCAGCTGATTATGTTATAACATGTCGTGTGTTCTTATATGTGTTATATTTATGCCAGATGGATTTGCATGTCCTTAGAGATGAGAGGAGAGGGTTGGGCAGCTGATTATGTTATAACATGTCGTGTGTTCTTATATGTGTTATATTTATGCCAGATGGATTTGCATGTCCTTAGAGATGAGAGGAGAGGGTTGGGGAGGAGGGGGGTGAAAGTAAATATTTGTAAGTGGACCACACGTGAAAAGTACTTTTGACATTTCTCAAAGAATATAAAGCTGATTTCCTTTTTCAATCCAAAACCTGCCAAATCATATATATGTTAAATTTCACAGATTAATTTTTATCTGACATTCATCAACTAACTCAGTTGTATTTTACACATTGACTCAATATAGGCTTCCATTCATCAACTGACATGGTTATATTGTACAGTTTGACTCCGTTTTTAGCAGCTGATTGTTATGTATTTTACAGATGGACTCATTATCTGCTGCTATTCGTCAACTGGAGATGGAGAGGAACCAATTGATGGAACAGCTGAAAGAACAGCGAGATTTCTCAGACAGTCTCAGTGTGAAAGTCAGTGATATGGAACAGGATATAAACAGACTAAGTGAGTCCAGTTGATTCTTGGTTCACGTGTATGTTTCCAGGCCTCAGAGTGTTCCTAAATTTCCTATATTTTCCTATATTTGCTTAAAATCTCCTATATCTCCTATATTTTTGCAAAAGCCAACTGAAAATGATCAGTTCTCACCTTGCTGTCGCTCTTGCTTCGTCTGTTTGTGATTTTATTCAATCCTATATTTCTCCTATATTTTCATGAAAAAAACTCCTATATTTTTGCCGAGGGGCACTCTGACCCCTGACGTTTCTCATAGCTGCCCTTCCCCTGCTGAATATTTCCTATTGCTGCTGTTTATCTTGGGGACATACACATTCCTGATGTTATCATTTCCTCTCAGTATGATAAAGTCATGATAATTCTCTGTGAATGGAGAATTTAAACATAAGAACTAAATGGTTTCATGACGGCTCAGTGGAGTTCCCGATCATGAAATAAATAGGACCTCAGTTTGCAGATAGTTTGCAGTAAGAGACTGTAACTAACCTAGATAGTGATCAGCTGTTGTTTGTAAAAAGAGGACAGATTGCTAATATTGCTTAATTAATTGTTTGTTCTCTATATGGTTGAAACATTGCAGACTATGACATTAACTTCAACTCATTCACTCATCATGTGTTTCAGCCATGTTGACTGAAAATGACAGCAAAATGCATTATGATGAAGTTCTTAGCAAGTCCTATATCATTTTCGTGTTCCAGCTGAAGTTAAAGTCGGCACTATTTTCGTAGTGATTTCAGTTTTGTTGTCAGATGTAAGGTCAGATACAGACAGTTTTATATACAGTGAAACCTGTGTATACCGACCATGCTTGTGACCAGATTATAGTCTCGGTTTTGACAGTTCTGGTTTATCAAGGTTCAAATACTTGTAATTTAAGTGTTGGTACCATGGATAATGTCAGTATTTAGAGGTTATTCCATTTACCCACGTGATGGTATTCACAGGTTTCACTGTACATTGATAATTAACAATTAATATATGTGTATAATGTTATCCTTGCAGGCCAACCCATTGACATGGAGAATGATAAGATAAACCACTCTGAGTATGATAACCTACAAAGAGCTATGCAAATGATAGAGGTGAGTATGCTGTAATAATGTCTGTGACCAATCATGTGTGAGACTGCACCACACCCTGACAGCTAAACAGTACATGAAAACTCTCATCATGGCTAATATTGCTGGGCACTGCTGTATTATAAATATTCTAATGAACTTTCTTCCTGCATCTAGAACTTGTAACCTCAAGCGTCTGAGTAGTTCTCAACATGGTAGAAGGGAACTTTTGCTGACATCAACCACCCATACACCATCTTCCAAATGTAAAATGATTGTATGATTGCATTCAACCATTGTAAATCACACTTGTATTCTCTCTTATCATTCAACATTTATCTTTTGTTGTTCAACCCAAAATTAGGAAAACATAATGTATTTTCTAAATGATGTTTTTGAACAGAAAAGGGAAAGTATTAGATTCTCTGCATTATTCAAGGTAAAATTCCATATATCAATCTCAGGGAAATTTGGCCCTAAAAGCCTGTGTCTATGAATCCCTGATGTTCAACAAATGTTCATTGATTTCTTTGCCAATCATAGTATTAACAGTTCTCCACCTTTTGTAGGCCAAATATACCAAAGCTATGCGAGACAAGGCGGATCTGTCTGACAAAGCCGACCAATTAGAACACTTAGTTACACAACTACAAGGAGAAACTGATACGATTGGTGAGTTGTGATCTTGTCACTAGAGATACATTTGTTTATGGGGTTGTTTATGAGGTTGTTACTAACTTCATGATCATATTGGGATGAGGAGCCATGATTTTAATATCACTCGATTGCTAATGTAATAGCATCACGAGCTAGCAATTGTGACAAATGATAACCTGGAAATTTTACAGGTAACTTTGTTTAGTGTTAAAATATAACATGAACCATTCAATTATGGAATTGTTATGTATACAGTACATATTTTGTGAATCTTTTTAATTACCAGGTGAATACATATCACTCTACCATCACCAGAGGGCGCTCCTACAACAACGAGAGCGACAGAAAAATGATTACATCGCACAGCTAGCCCATGACAGAGAGGACTTGCAGGTCTGGATTATATCATAATATCAACATAAATCTGTTAATGGATTTGTAGAGTATTACTGTTTAGGGGATAATAAATTTCTGATAAGTATCCTAATATTTTATTATAGCCATTTCCGGAAAGTGTCTGATCTCCCCTTGAATAACTGCCGCTCTTTGAGGTTAGGGGTTTGAAAAGCTGCTTCCGCGAAGTAGTCGCCTCGGTTTCACTTTTACCAGAGGCACCCACAATTATTTTGAATAATATTTTGATAAACTCTCCCAGAATTTGTTTTTGAAAAACTATGCTGTTTAGATTTTTTACATGAACTGATGCATCCTGTACACATGTACATTAGAAAGATAGTTTTCCAGAAAAATAGAACATTTAATTACTAAAACTAATTGCAACGGTCGTTGGTACTTACCAGATGTTCTCTGTACTACCATGCCCCTAGCGGAACAAGGAGATAAAACCCTTTCTGAATTGGGCTATGAAAATTTTGGCATCAGCATAGTTTGTCTGTCTGTCTGAAACTTAGACTCATCCTATTCCATCGTGGTATATTCCATCTGTTTTAAGGCAGTGAACAATTATCTGTTTCTTAATTTGAAATCTGTGATATATTTTTCTCCTGACAGGGTAAATTAGGTCAGTTACAGGCGTTAGTGATGCAGCTGTTGGGAGAGAGGAACATGTTACACAGTTATAACATGGAGTCTGAGCAACACAGACAACTGTTCAACCATCCTCACCACCATCATCACCATAACAACGGTGAGCCCCACCCTATAGACCCTCGTATACAGCCTCATCTGACACCGGGCCAACAGCCATTAGTCAATGGCAAACTGGATCCAGAGGGTGAGTGAGAGGGGCATAAGGAAGAGGGGGTGGGGGTGTTTGATAACTCTTGTGTGTAAAATCAGATTTGTTAGTTGGAAGTTAGATACAAATTGCGAAGAGAAAAATAATTAAGTAACATACAGTGCCGCCTCGCCATAGCGCGCCTCGATAAAACGCGAATTCGGATATAACGCGCACAATTTCTTGTCCCCCAAAATAAAAAAAAAAAATAATAATAATTAAGAAAAAAAAAAAAAAATCAAAAAAATCGAACACTGTTGTTAAAACATAACTCACGAAACACCAATTGCACGACGTAAATAACCTGTTGATTGTGCGTGTATTTGTTTTGTGTTCAGGCCTAAAGCTACTGTACCGGAATGGCCCACCTGTGGTACAGGCGACCACGTGGTAAACAACAACACAGTCATCAATGTGAACTTTGGTGTGCTAGATAACAAGTTGTAGCATGCCGAAAGACTGTTAATTAATTAAGAGAGACCGTCAAACTTCTGAGCACACATTGTCATTAAGCAATCAGGATAAACTGTTAATCCCGTGAAGGTGGGAAATTTCAATATGTCGCTGTTTGTTTTTGTCGCGGGTCTCTTGAGTAGGGCTTATCTGCAGCCCTCTTGGCCGGTCTTAGGTAGGGATAGGCGCAGATTCCCAGTGTGATATTTTAATCTTCTCACGGTAAATCTCTTGTCTCTCAAAAAAAATATATATTATACAATTTGGATTTGGTCTTTCCGTGAGTTTGGAATGACGTAGAATAATATAAAAAAATGCCCGAAATATATTTTCAACAACACGCATTATTCAAGGGAGACAACTTCGGAATGAATGGCTATCCCGCGATCACCTGCAGCCGAATGCTGCTGCCAGAGAGCATCATTCGAATCGGTACTTTGTGACATTTGCATACATTCGCTGGGAACTCCGAAATAAATTAATTACCAATTTGAATCTAGAAGGTTAGTAAAATTACCGCTATGTTAGACCATGGACTCTACAATAAATTTATTGTAGAGTCCATGGTCAGACTGTCTAATCACATCACATTTGGCATGAAAATACAGCACCCCATCAGCTTTGGTGCGTCAGTGACTCGGTATCTTGCCGTTGACAATGATCTTTTTACAAAAGAAACAAAATCACAAAACAGCTTGTTCACGTTTTATTTTGAAAGTGTTAAGAATAGGACAAAACAATTTTCCCGGATATAAGCCTCCCAAGCGTTACTGCCTGCTGTTAAGCTGGGTTAACAACGCCACGTGTGCCTCTGTAAAAGAACAACAACAACATCAGCTTGGTATTTTGACAATTCATTATAACGCGATTATCCTATAACGCGGTTTTAAATTAGGGGACAAAACATCGCGCTATGGCGAGGCGGCACTGTATTGAAATAATGTATATTAAATTAATGTGATTGTTTGGTGGGTGTTTAGAAATACAAATGTCAAGAACATAAAATATGTGAGACATACAAAAGAGCATAAATTTGAAATCAGAAATGAAAAATTTATGATGTGGATGCTAGAAGTGGAAAAATGTAAATGAAGGTGTGGGAAATGCAAAAACAGGAATGTTGATGAGTTGGAATTGTGATTGAAAGTTAGTTATATGCAGATAACCTGGAACTTTTCCATTTATTGTGCTAATTAATTTATTGGTCTCTGCATTTATATCCTCAAACTTCAGGTGCTCAAGGAATTATCAGAGATATATTATAATCTTGTTGATTTCAGAATGGCCCGATTACACATCAAGTTCGGACAGTGGCAGTGAAGTCGAGGCTATTGTGGCTGGTGGCGAAAACATTTCCAGCACATCTGGGGGTCAAAGCCTAGAGAACAGCTTGGAAGTAACTGCTGATCATGAAGTGACGCCCATGTCCATTGAGAACGAGGGTCACAAGTCCATGGAACCGCCTAAGGACGACCACACAGCAAAACGAATCCTCGACTTACTTACCGAGATCGGACATAATAACTTAGTGGAACAATCTCCTCTCATGGAACGAAATTTCCATCCGTGTAAATATTGTACGGGGAGATTAGAGACCGTCTAACGTTGTGCTGAAACGGCAACTTGTAATGGTTCCCTGGACTGTATCTGCTTTAGTAAACTCTGGCTGACCCAGTTGACCACTCAATCTGTTACAGCTTGCATTGACCAATCAACACAAGTTCGAACCTACCAATCAAGATTCTGAAAGAGTTCAATCTGGCCAATCAAGATCCTGCTGAAGCTGAAACTGAAAATAACCTATATGAGCATTCAACAGCCAACAATAACCCACATGGGCATTCAACAATGAGCCTGACAATTTGTATGCTCAATCAACACCAGTGGTAGCTGGATGGCCAGTCAACAACCGGCTGCAATATCTTGACCAATCAGCAACCAGCTGCAATTAACCGATCAATAAGACAACGAACTACAGAAGACTGTCATTATCCTGTTTGTGCTACATTGAAACCCGTGTATACTGATCATTCTTAGGACCAGATTATAATGCTGGTTTTTAAGGGGGGGCTGGTTTATCAAGGTTCAAAATGCTTTAAATGCAAGTATTGGGACCAAGGATAGTGTTGGTATTTAGAGGTTGGTCGGTTTACCCAGGTGTCAGTATTCACAGGTTCCACTGTACATTGCAGTGTGTGGTCAGTTTGTAGTCATCTCTGTCTGACAGATTTATCAACATCTTCAATAGTTCAACCATAAATGTGAAGAGATTTATTCTACTAGGTTTTCCATGTTTTGTTGGCCTTTTATGACAACACCTCATTATTTCAATGTACAGAGAGGCTTGTTGTATAAATATTTCATTTGGTTTGATAGGGCGGGTCTGTGATATGAACCAGTGAACTATTAAGTAAACGTAAGATTATAAACACTGCCTGGCGTTCAATTCACTTTACTGATATTGGAGATGAGGGGCTGTTCCGGCATATCGCATTGGATACACCAGTTCTCATCAGATCACCAATTTAAGCAACGTTGAGCCTGGTCAATACTTGGATGGGTGACATGGTGGTGTACTGGCTGGGCCGATCATTGTCAAGTAAAATAGAGACTGTGGGCACTCTCGTATCCTGGTACATGTAAACAGCATAGTAATATGATTGCAAATTGTTGAAAACGACGTGAAATTCTACTCACTCACTACTGATATTTGTTGTCGTATTTAGCTACCACAGAAGTAATTTTATACTTACATATTTTCTTTGTAATCTCCTGTAGGATGTTGTCAACTTCATTTCTCTCAATGGATTGTGTCTCCTTTGTACATGTATGTAAAGTTCTCCTAAGTTTTCGTATTTTCAGTTTTAGGAGACCCTCAACATGCTCAATGGGTTACCATATTAATAATATGTATGTGATTCTGAAGTAGATGTTACAGTTGACCCATTATCTGGTTATGGTAAATGTGACCTGCTGCAGATTTTCTGAGAAAATCGAAAAATTCACTCCTGTGAATGGCTTACCTGGTAGCTTCTATTTTTTTTTTTTTCTAATTGCGCCATTGTTGATTGAGTAAGTATGTGTGCTGATGAGTGATTTGGGCCAATCCGTAACAGTTTCTGGTAATATTTCTGTACAGTTTGTGCTGGCAAATTCAACTGGTCACAACCATTATAAGTTGCCCAAGAGACAATCTGATTATAAAAAAATACTGGACAAATTGAAGTTTGTAGAGGTGACCTAAGTGTTGAGAAGACTCACACAATACCAGAGCATTAACATGGGTTAACTAATGTCTTAAATCTAGATCGCCATGATAACTTGCATCAAGAACGGTCGGTCATGAATATAATACTGTACATATATATATGGGGTATATTTATGGGGGTGTTTGGAAACACATTAACAGTATATAATTAATATTAATATAAATACATTCAGTTTGTTTGATAACCATATTTGTATTACGTAACTATCATTGAGTCCATTGAGGTGATGATTCAGTTCACTACTTTTCCCCTCAGTCTGTTTATGACAACTTAATCGGGTGCACTGTGTGCAATTGGCTTGGTCATTTCCATTTTCAGGTTAAATGGTTCCCTACTTGTAGTCACTTATTGTACCCTATTTCTTCTAATTATTTAGACAGCAAAACTTAACTTCAGGCCACTGTGGAGAGAAAATTCTACAAATTTCACTAGCTATCTTTTCAGTTCTTGGGATGACTAACATCTCCATGTCACAGGATTTAGCCTCAGTTCGCAAAAATATGTGTTTTTTCTGCTTCTAAGTCTAAAAATGCTGTTCGAAAAATGAGAAGAAATAGGGTATTTGTCTTGCATGACCGAAAGACCACTTTTCCTCACAACTAAGGGGAAATCATTTCATGTAAGATGTCTGCATTATGTGTTCTAAATATGTAATACAGTGTCCAATCTCATCAGGCTCATGGCATTCATGGTGAATTCTCAAATAATATCTATGAAATAAGAATCTATGCATTTGATAATTTGCTTGCTGAACTCAACCTGCCCAATTTATGACTTGACAAGCTGGTTAAAAATATAAAGAAGACAAGAAATTCCAAGACTCAGACAGGGATGTAGCATACAGGCCTGCAAGTGCCTCCTATTTTTCCTATATTTTCGAGTCATTCCTATATTTTCCTCAAAACCTCCCTTTTTCTCATGAAAACTTTTACCAATGCTCTGAAATGAGTCTAATTGGCACAAGGAAATACATTTCAGAACAATTTTTTTGACTCGCTTCCCTCGGCAATATGAAAACATTTCAATCTCTCTTTGTTGATCTAACCAGCAAAACGTGTCTCCTCAATCTCCACTACTATGACCTCATTCAGTGAAAATAATTTGATTAAACACCAGTAAACTACCAAGCTTAGAACATACAATGTAGTAGTGACCTGTCTTACACTCCTTTATTTCCTATATTTTCCTATATATTTTTTTTGCAAATATCCTATATTTTCACTGTGAGCCACTTGCAGGCCTGGGTATATGCCAAGAACAAAACATTGTTCAGGGGTCGGTGTTTGCTAGCTGGCAGTGTATGCAGACAAAACGAGTGAACTGGACAAGCTGTAGGAGCCAGATATTTTTAATCTGTGTGATACACATGTTCCATATACCTTGTTGATTGGTGGCCAGAAGTAATATTCATGTATGGTACATAGCAAAACTACACTCCCGAGCGTAGGATAAGCTGATTGCAAGGAGTCTGGTCAGAATGCCGCTCGACAGTCGTTTTGAAGTAACATTAAGGAACCTTCTCAATCTGACCGGTCAAGCAGTATTATATATAGGGGCAATCTGTGGTTTTCTGTTGCAAGGTCTTGGTGATGATGAGAGAAGAAAAGAAATTTGATTTCACAATAAATAATAAAACTGACCAAAGTACGAGATAATATGTCTGGACCAATAAGATTGCCTCACATTTTGTGACTAAGCTGGGCTTCATAACAGAAATAATATTACACTGTGTATTGATGATACAGAGAGAGAGAGAGAGAATTAAGATTTAACGTCATAACTGGTGCTTTTGGTGCATCAAATTTGAATAGAAATATTATTTTCTATCAGAACACAAATATATGTTTTCGTAGATCTAACTGTCCGATTCAAACATTGAGTAATTTCATCACTTCTGTGTTACATCATGTGATAGTGTGTTTTCATTTATGCATTTCCAAACATAGTGGCGAGACATTAGGCATATGCAAGATCTCACGGTATATGCTTTGTATATATGCATGAACATCAATTCTGTGTATACTTCATATATATGTATACCATTGTATACTTTGTATATACCCATTATTATGTAATTACATTAATAATAATATTTTTGCTGAGGGCTCCTCTTCCATGTGTACTAGGGTATTGCAGAGTTATGTAAATTCTGTCAACTTCAATATATGTCTGCAAGTAAATGCTTCAAAGCTTTGGTGCAGGTGTCTTCTATGTTCATATCAGTGCTACTAAAACCCTATTTTCAGTAGGTTACTGAAAACTGAAACAGAATATTCATTCTGATGCCATGTAATATGACTTTGAACTGGCATAGGAATTATCATTTCAAGAAAAAGTCTGCATCTCTACCTTTGAAAGTCTGCAACTGTACATTTGAAAATGTCAATATTTTACATGGCAGTGTGACTAATGTCACAGGACCTATGAGGGAGGGTAGGCATTAGGACTCCGATGCGCACTGAACTCTTGAACCCCCCCCCCCCCAAGTTGAAATCCTGCCTATATTAAGATGGGCACTTTCCAAGTCAGAAACACCAGTGATTTTCATCAAAAATCACCAGAAACTTCCATCAAAAGTAGATCAGCTCAGAACTTGCTGGTAACAGACCCCTAATGCACCTTCATGCAAAAAATCAAGGTTCTAATGTCAACGGTTCTCCTTATTTTGCCGACAAAAGGATTCGGGTGGACTCGCTCACTGACTGACTGACTACCGGACAATTTGCAGATGGTAGCCTACTTCGTAGGAATTTCCACTTGAACCTCAATCCAAGACCGCTCCATTTGAGTAATGAGCAGAAAACTGAATAGGATATAAGCCCATCTGGAGGGTGGGACAAACCGGCAACAATGATATACTATATGAACACTTGTCCCTCAGTATAACACTGAAGTTGGCCTTACTGTAGGTGAGTTGCACTATAGTGAGTCTTCTTAACCATGATAACAACTGGATATATATATATTACAGTTACACATTGGGGGGACATATACAATGTCTGTGCTAAACTGAAACCCGCTTTATAATGAACCATGTTATAATGGGGGACAAGTGTATGTCTAAATTGTCATAACTTCCTTCCTAAATCACTTCTTTTCTGGCGTGACAACATAATATATAGATAGATCTATGCTAATACACACATTATTTTGGCTTCTCGTGAGATTCAAGTGAGACTAGCTGCACTGTTAGTGACAACTTATTACTTTACGAAATGGAATCTGCTGACTGGCTGAAAATTCCCATGCCTGTTTAAATTCATCAACCATGTCAACTGTGCATGCAACCATGTTAATGGATCTGTAATATATGTATACCAATGATTACACAGTATGCCCCAGGAGACCATGTCCGAATGTTCAAGTATTACATATGCAAACAAAACGTGCATTTTAGACTCCTGGAAAGTTTGCAATCTTGTCCTTTGCAAACACATTCTGTTATCTGGTGGAGTAACATACACTACTATTACTTGTGTAATTATTCGATCAAAACTGTATACAAAATTATATCTGTTTCACTCATTTTCACACATTTAAGTAACTGGGGAAAAATTGTCTCCTGTACAAGTGATTGCATATTCTGTGATATCCTGGTAGATATGGGATATACAAGCATTGATTATGTTTTATATATTACACATTGGCATTTTGTATGCCATCATTTACATCAAATATATGGTATGGGAATTGGTAATAAATATCCAATTATCAAAGAATTCTATATAGAATTTGTTTTTGTTTTATCTTATCAGCATTATGCATCATGTGACTGTCCGTCCGACCACCTGGCTGGCTGGATGAGACCATCTAGAAGCAAACGGTTGCAGCCACTCACATTGGTGTTAAAGGGGAAACCTACTGAAATTCATTGTAATGATTTTTGTGGTTTCCATGGCAATGTGATGGAAAATGAACATATATAACAATGTTAACAGAACAAAAGCCAACTGTTGCAGCTAAAAATTCAGATTGACTCAACAGATTATTTTCAAATTTGATATGGCGGGTGGTTGGTGAGTGCCCGGCAGGCACGGGTTCCTGTTCCTGTTCCTTCAATGCGTTTTGCTGAGAAGCAAAAGGAACTTGATAATGTGGTGTCTAGCACTGTAATTGTACTTATCTTTATTGCACTGATCTAAGTGTCCAGTCTGCGTCATGTGTGCTGTCGTCAGTGTTTTATAGGGGGTGGGTGTCTGGTTCCATGTTGCTTCAAAGATTTCTTCTTTGAAGTAGCAGGAACACAACTTGACTGGGTGGTGCTTAGTTGGTTCGTCATGATAAACATGTAGCTGAAATATTGTTGAAAGCGACGTTAAATTCTATTCACTCACTCACTCCATGTTGCTTCAAGGTTTCTTCTTTGAAAGCGAATTTGATGTGTGATTAACTTTCCCCAAACTTCACTTTGTTTAGCGTTTCATTCACCCATAAGTGGTGCTGAGCTCGGGGCCAACTTGAAATTTATTTCTGGATAATAAAATCCGACTTGCTTTTGATTAACTGTTGAAGAATACAAATTATTGTTTTGACTACTTACCATCAATCTGGGGTGATCTTGTGAGTGAAATACTACTTAAACCATTAAAAGGAAGGGTCTGAAACTACCCGCTCATGCTTTTGGTGAAAATATGTGTACTTAAATCTACTGCCCCATTACCAGTGATCGACACTTGCCCATAATTTCTCCCAGCTGTGCTGATTTACAGCCTAAATGTTTATAGCTATGGATCTGGAATTGGATTTACTCTTGGTGCTTATGGATTGATTTTTGGTGCAAGAGTTAGATTACACATTTATTTTATTAAATTTGTAAGTGAGAGAGATGACTGCCAAGGAGGCAGCACTGGTGTTCAATGAACAATGTTCATCGAACAGTGTTCATCTATGATCAAAGTCCACACAATAGTTTAATGTCCTATATGTTCATCGGCATGTCGGCTGCCTGTTTTACAGTTTTGTGAATTAAATTAACAGCCATCATAGTCAAATAGATGTATTTCGAAACAAAAAAACACAAAACTAACAAACTAAAACTGTTAGTTTCATAACATTATCTCGAGTGAGGAGGCTGGTGGGACCAAAATCTGCCTAAGCCTGCTTATCAACTTATTGAGCAGTACACACAAAACTGAAAAATTATGCTTGGGTGAAGCTTTAGGCTATCCTTGATCTACTTTTGAATATGATCAGACTTTGAGATAGAACCTTCCTACCTCCATGATCAGACCCTGGGACAGAATCTCTACCTTCCTGATCAGACCTTGGGATAGAACCTCAATACCTCCATCATCAGGCCTTGGAATAAACCCTCTCTATATCCATGATCAGACCTTGGGATAGAACCTCTGCCTCTATGATCAGACCTTGGGATAGAACCTCTACCTCTATGATCAGACCGTGGGATAGAACCTCTCTACCTCCATGATCAGACCTTGGGATAGAACCTCACTACCACCATGATCAGACCTTGGGATAGAACCTCTCTACCTCCATGATCAGACCTTGGGATAGAACCTCTCTACCTCCATGATCAGACCTTGGGATAGAACCTCTCTACCTCCATGATCAGACCTTGGGATAGAACCTCTCTACCTCCATGATCAGACCTTGGGATAGAACCTCTCTACCTCCATGATCAGACCTTGGAATAGAACCTCTCTACCTCCATGATCAGACCATGGGATAAAACCTCTACCTCCATGATCAGACCTTGGAATAGCACTCTCTACTTCCATGACCAGACATTGGGATAGAACCTCTCTACCTCCATGATCAGACCCTCGAATGAAACCTCTCTACCTCTATGATCAGACCTTGGGATAGAACCTCTCTACCTCCATGATCAGACCTTGGAATAGAACCTATCTACCTCCATGATCAGACCTTGGGATAGAGCCTCTCTACCTCCATGATCAGACCTTGGAATAGCACCTCTCTACTTCCATGACCAGACCTTGGGATAGAACCTCTCTACCTCCATGATCAGACCTTGGGATGGAACCTCTCTACCTCCATGATCAGACCTTGGGATAGAACCTCTCTACCTCCATGATCAGACCTTGGGATAGAACCTCTCTACCTCCATGATCAGACCTTGGGATAGAACCTCTCTACCTCCATGATCAGACCTTGGAATAGAACCTCTCTACCTCCATGATCAGACCTTGGAATAGAACCTCTCTACCTCCATGATCAGACCTTGGAATAGAACCTCTCTACTTCCATGATCTGATCTCGGGATAGAACATCTCTGCATTCATGATCAGACCTTGGAGCGGGTGGTTGGGTGGGTTCAGGTTCCTGTTGCTTCAATGCATTTTGCTGAGAAGCAACAGGAACTTGATATGTGATGTCTAGCACTGTAATATCACTTGTCTTTATTGCACCATGTAAGCGTCCTGTCTGTGTCTTGTGCGCTGTCCTCAGTGTTTTATAGGGTGGATGGAGGGTGTCTGATTCCATGCTGCTTCAAAGATTTCATCTTTGAAGTAGCAGGAACACAACTGGGCTGGGTGGTACTTAGTTGGTTCGTCGTGATATAGCTGAAATATTGTTGAAAGCGACGTTAAATTCTATTCACTCACTCACTCAGACCTTGGAATAGAACCTCTCTACCTCCATGATCAGACCTTGGGATAGAGCCTCTACCTCCATGATCAGACCTTGGAATAGCACCTCTCTACTTCCATGACCAGACCTTGGGATAGAACCCCTCTACCTCCATGATCAGACCTTGGGATGGAACCTCTCTACCTCCATGATCAGACCTTGGGATGGAACCTCTCTACCTCCATGATCAGACCTCGGGATAGAACATCTCTACCTCCACGAAAAAAATCAGACCCTGGGTTAGAACCTCTACCTTCGTGATCAGACCTTGGGATAGAACCTCACTACCTCCATGATCAGGCCTTGGAATAAAACCTCTCTACCTCCATGATCAGACCTTGGGATAGAACATCTCTACCTTCATGATCAGACCTTGGGATAGAACCTCTCTACCTCCATCATCAGACCTTGGAATAGAACCTCTCTACTTCCATGATCTGACCTCGGGATAGAACATCTCTGCATTCATGATCAGACCTTGGGATAGAACCTCACTACCTCCATGATCAGGCCTTGGAATAAAACCTCTCTACCTCCATGATCAGACCTTGGGATAGAACATCTCTACCTTCATGATCAGACCTTGGGATAGAACCTCTCTACCTCCATGATCAGACCTTGGGGGTGCAGTCTACAGAAGGGCCATGGCATCTGAAATTAAACAGTAGTCAGGTTCATTTTATGCTAAACAGCAACCGTGTTATTAGAGAACCCCCATAGAACTATATATTTTCTGAAAGAGTAGGCTCTTGACATAAAGCCGAGACAGATGTAAGCCTTGTTGACGAAAATCAGGGTCCCCATAACCCATACTGAACTTGCTTCAAACTTCAGGAAAATCCTCTAAAATTGGTCCAAAATGGGTAATATTCCCCCTCCACCAAAGAAAAAACTTGTTATTCAATTGTCCTGAAACTCACCGACAGTGTGCCCAGTCCAAGGACCAACAAAAATTGGCAAAGAAAATAGGGTGTCGACCACGCGGTTTTCAAGCTCGATTTTACACCGTAAAGTATGCCATGTGCTCGTAAGCTGAAAATGGCCCCAATTCACAGCCACACTTTCACACTTCCATCTGCATAGTGAGGCATGGGCCAATCCTACTGGCAAAATACCATGTACTGATTTGAAGCAAATCAACTAGTCAACTGAATGATATCACAAATATCAATAAACAAAAAGCCAACAAAAATTCTCATGGGGTCAAACCTGGTGGAATTTTAATTTCAAAGAATTTGAGGGGGACCAAAAATCCGCAACTGTGGACTGAGCCCTTGGAATAGAACCTCTCTACTTCCATGATCTGACCTCGGGATAGAACATCTCTGCATTCATGATCAGACCTTGGAATAGAACCTCTCTACTTCCATGATCAGACCTTGGAATAGAACCTCTCTACCTCCATGATCAGACCTTGGGATAGAACCTCTCTACCTCCATGACCAGACATTGAGATAGAACCTCTCTACGTTCATGATCAGACCCTGGGATAGAACCTCTCTAACTCCATGATCAGACCTTGGGATAGAACCTCTCTACCTCCCTTAACAGACCCCGGGATAGAACCTCTCTACATTCATCATCAGACTTTGGGATAGAACCTCTCTACATCCATGATCAGACCTTGGGATAGAACCTCTCTACCTGCATGATCAGACCTTGGGATAGAACCTCTCTACCTCCCTTAACAGACCCCGGGATAGAACATCTCTACATTCATCATCAGACTTTGGGATAGAACCTCTCTACATCCATGATCAGACCTTGGGATAGAGCCTCTCTACATTCATGATCAGACCTTGGGATAGAACCTCTCTACCTTCATGATCAGACCCTGGGATAGAACGTCTACCTTCCTGATCAGACCTTGGGATAGAACCTCTCTACATTCATGATCAGAACCTGGGATAGAACCTCTCTACCTTCATGATCAGACCCTGGGATAGACCCTCTCTACCTCCCTTAACAGACCCCGAGATAGAACCTCTCTACATTCATCATCAGACTTTGGGATAGAACCTCTCTACATCCATGATCAGACCTTGGGATAGAACCTCTCTACATTCATGATCAGACCTTGGGATAGAACCTCTCTACCTTCATGATCAGACCCTGGGATAGAACGTCTACCTTCCTGATCAGACCTTGGGATAGAACCTCTCTACATTCATGATCAGAACCTGGGATAGAACCTCTCTACCTTCATGATCAGACCCTGGGATAGAACCTTTCTGACCTCCATGACCAGACCTTGGAATAGAAACTCTCTACCCTCATGATCAGACCCTGGGATAGAACCTCTCTACCTCCCTTTACAGACCCCGGGATAGAAGCTCTCTACATTCATGATCAGCCCTTGGGATAGAACCTCACTACCTCCATGATCAGACCCTGGGACAGAATCTCTACCTTCATGATCAGACCTTGGGATAGAACCTCACTACCTCCATGATCAGACCTTGGAATAGAACCTCTCTACCTCCATGACCAGACCTTGGGATAGAACCTCTCTATCTCCATGATCAGACCTTGGGATAGAACCTCTCTACCTCCATGATCAGACCCCAGGATAGAACCTCTCTGCTTCCATGATCAGACCTTGGAATAGAACCTCACCTCCATTATCAGACTTCGGCATAGAACCTCTCTACCTCCATGACCAGACCTTGAGATAGAACCTCTCTACGTTCATGATCAGACCCTGGGATAGAACCTCTCTACCTGCATGATCAGACCTTGGGATAGAACCTCTCTACCTCCCTTAACAGACCCCGGGATAGAACATCTCTACATTCATCATCAGACTTCGGGATAGAACCTCTCTACATCCATGATCAGACCTTGGGATAGAACCTCTCTACATTCATGATCAGAACCTGGGATAGAACCTCTCTACCTTCATGATCAGACCTTGGGATAAAACCTCTCTACCTCCATGATCAGACCTTGGGATAGAACATCTCTACCTTCATGATCAGACCTTGGGATAGAACCTCTCTACCTCCATGATCAGACCTTGGAATAGAACCTCTCTACTTCCATGATCTGACCTCGGGATAGAACATCTCTGCATTCATGATCAGACCTTGGAATAGAACCTCTCTACCTCCATGATCAGACCTTGGAATAGAACCTCTCTACCTCCATGATCAGACCTTGGGATAGAACCTCTCTACCTCCATGATCAGACCCCAGGATAGAACCTCTCTGCTTCCATGATCAGACATTGGAATAGAACCACACCTCCATTATCAGACTTCGGCATAGAACCTCTCTACCTCCATGACCAGACCTTGAGATAGAACCTCTCTACGTTCATGATCAGACCCTGGGATAGAACCTCTCTAACTCCATGATCAGACCTTGGGATAGAACCTCTCTACCTCCCTTAACAGACCCCGGGATAGAACCTCTCTACATTCATCATCAGACTTTGGGATAGAACCTCTCTACATCCATGATCAGACCTTGGGATAGAACCTCTCTACATTCATGATCAGACCTTGGGATAGAACCTCTCTACCTTCATGATCAGACCCTGGGATAGAACGTCTACCTTCCTGTTCAGACCTTGGGATAGAACCTCTCTACATTCATGATCAGAACCTGGGATAGAACCTCTCTACCTTCATGATCAGACCCTGGGATAGAACCTTTGTGACCTCCATGACCAGACCTTGGAATAAAAACTCACTACCCTCATGATCAGACCCTGGGATAGAACCTCTCTACCTCCCTTAACAGACCCCGGGATAGAACCTCTCTACATTCATGATCAGACCTTGGGATAGAACCTCACTACCTCCATGATCAGACCCTGGGACAGAATCTCTACCTTCATGATCAGACCTTGGGATAGAACCTCACTACCTCCATGATCAGACCTTGGAATAGAACCTCTCTACCTCCATGACCAGACCTTGGGATAGAACCTCTCTATCTCCATGATCAGACCTTGGGATAGAACCTCTCTACCTCCATGATCAGACCCCAGGATAGAACCTCTCTGCTTCCATGATCAGACCTTGGAATAGAACCTCACCTCCATTATCAGACTTCGGCATAGAACCTCTCTACCTCCATGACCAGACCTTGAGATAGAACCTCTCGACGTTCATGATCAGACCCTGGGATAGAACCTCTCTACCTGCATGATCAGACCTTGGGATAGAACCTCTCTACCTCCCTTAACAGACCCCGGGATAGAACATCTCTACATTCATCATCAGACTTTGGGATAGACCCTCTCTACATCCATGATCAGACCTTGGGATAGAACCTCTCTACATTCATGATCAGACCTTGGGATAGAACCTCTCTACCTTCATGATCAGACCCTGGGATAGAACGTCTACCTTCCTGATCAGACCTTGGGATAGAACCTCTCTACATTCATGATCAGACCTTGGGATAGAACCTCTCTACCTCCATGATCAGACCCTGGGATAGAACCTCACTACCCTCATTATCAGACCCTGGGATAGAACCTCCCTACCATCATGATCAGACCCTGGGATAGAAACTCTCCAGCTCCATGATCAGACCCTGGGATAAAACCTCTCAACCTCCATGATCAGCCTTGGAAGTTCTTGCACTTTTTCAAGCCGTCCAAAATAAAATAATACGATCATACGTAGAAACTTCTGCTCGTAGTGTTAAGTGAAACGTGAAATGCCCTTAGCAAGCTAAGATGGAACTATGTATAAGCAACATCAATTTTGCAATATTGTGTTTGTCAGCTCTTATGTCTGATCAGTTCACCGTAAGAGAGTCCATGGAATATTTGTAAATGAAAATATAACTCTATTTAAGTTCATAAACTGAAAAATAACTTTCTTCAGTCCTTTTGAACATCCTACTGAATCGTCAAGTATGATTATAGGTGAAAACCGCCGGTCACGTGTCAAATTACAGTCAATGGTAGGTTTTTCAGTGCTTTCGTTATCAAACGTGGGCGTGTGTCTGACCAGACGACAGTGACCACAGCCGAAAATGAACGATTTTCAGCATATCGATGACAGGTATGGTTACTGGTGTCCAGTCATATTTTGAAGGAGAGATATCTACTATATTGTCACCAAACGTAGGGTTATTACTATTTCAAGTTAACAAAAATTTTAAACATTTTTGCGGCGAGAGGTGTTTTTAGGTGTTGGTAGACAGTCCATGGTAGGTATTAGCATCGAATTATAGTGTGAGGAAATGAGCACAAAATGAACACGTGGGAACTTACTACCTGCCTCATGTATCACTGACTCATTCATCTCTCGATCCCTTCCACTTGTGTGTGTTTAAGAGGAATATGAACCATTAATAGTATATTCTCTGTCTGTCTGATATTACGACAGTCCATGGTATCATCATCGGACCGATCGACAGTCCATTGTAGGTCAACATGCACTTGTGAATGATGCACAGAGAGCACATCGTCTGATCTAATGATTCGCCAAATGGACTGTTGCCAAGACAAATGATAGCTACAATGGACTGTCGACATATCTGATATATAATCATTTGTTGCCTCATTATAACATTGCAGCTGTTATGCGGCTTCAGTGTGAAGTGATTCAACCTACAGTTCATGGTCGCATGACAAATGGACTGGTGCATTCACCTATAATCACACTTGTCGATTCAGTAGGGTGTTGAATGTTAATGACGGTATGTTGGCTGTTAATCTAGAAAACTAATATTTCTTTCACTTCATAAAACTATACTGTCAATATTTTCTGAAAGGAAGTGATTTCGCCAATTTTGTCATAACTTTTATGACTTGTATCTCACCCCGATTTGTATTATATATACCAGTTTGGTAATCTACGCGTGAGACGACTTGGGGGCCCAAAGGATGTAATTTACATCGAGTTGGAGCTCTTTTGTGTCATAGGGTAAAATTCGCTTGACAGGAATTTTTGCCATGTGTGCGAGTCTTTTTAGAAAAACTGATGGAAACTTCCCATGCTAACTTACATTCAGAATTAATTGTTCATCTGAGTGAGAAATGGCGAATTCTTCAGAATCTGAGTCGGATCCGGAATTAGAAAGTTTAGTTGACTTTGCTTTTTCGAAAGTGAAAGCTAAATTTCAATTTGCAACAACAACAGCTTCAGCTTCAACAACAACGTCGACAAGATTGACTAGAAGGGACAAGTTAAAACATCGAATAGCCATTAAACAAACTGAATCTGATGTCCTTGAAACCAGTGGTAATACTAGTTGTGGAAGAAAAGCATCAGAAAGTGAAGATTCTAAATTATTATATAATAATCAAAACAGTTACTCATTTTTTATTGACAAAATCCCTGGAGCCAGACCTGATTTTGAGGAAAATGACGATGTTAACAGCACAACAAATAGAACTGGATCAGCTGTTTTAGTGGATAAATCTCAGAGTGAAAGTGAAAATAGTGACAGTAGTATTGATGAAGAAGATGATACGAACAGGCCTGGGGAGCCTACAACTAGAAGGTCCACTAAAGGAGAGTCCGGCAATGTTGGCAAGTTCAAGAAGAACAAAAACGATAAAGCAGAGATTGCAAAGAAAAGGTATATCTAGTACTTCGCTTATCAGCTAATGCAGAAGTCCCCACCCCCAACCTCGTGCAAGGGTCGGGCTCAATGGGGCATTTACCTGGGGATTCGCAACAAGTTTATGCTCAGGGCAAGTCTCACAATTACTGTCTCACATTACGACACAACGGATTTTTCGGCAATATAACGGAGCCAATTTCTCTCAAGCACTGAAATTTCATACATCACCTGAACATTATTTGTGCATTTTTATTATTTGTGCATTTTTGTCTTGAAATTTCATGAAAATCCAGCCTAAATGTGGGTCAAATTCATCAAAATGAATTTTGCCCCGACAGATTTGCATGTTAAATTATGACTTCATAGTGGCAGTAACATGCGCAGTATTGGAGATTTTCTTCGATTCTGAAAAGATTTCTTTGAAATTTCAGATTAAAAATTCACAAATTACATAAGCTTATAGATAGTGTGAGAAATTTCACTGCTCTTAGAAAACTCGGCACCGATATATTGCCGAAAAATCCTGTTATGTTGTAATGTGAGACAGACAGTAGGCTCGACATTCAGCAATTGCCGAGGTAAATGCTGTGGTATTACTCGTTCATATAAACTATGGATTACTCGTTCACCTCAGCAGGTTTTAACATTACATTAAATGGGATTTATTTTGATGCCACAGGTTTTATGCTGAGGAGAATTTTCTTAATTGTGAGGGCTGCCCAGGGGATGGGGCTTTCACATGTTTTCAGTCAGGACTGTTTATGTCATGTATGTGGGGATTCAGTTAATATTTCCTTTACCTAGGGATGGGACATCAGTTGTATTTGATTGAGGTTTAGGTGGAGATTCACTTCAAATTTTTGCCCCAGGGGGTAGGGCATTGAAGAATTTCAACAACTCCCACTACATGTAGTCCCCACTAAACCCAGAGGTTGGGGGGAGGGGAAGGGAGTTTCGCTTGACTCCTGCATAATTGTGTGGAAATGTTCAACACTAACTTTAGGCTCATTAAATTTAGGTCAATAATAATATCTGTCAACTGATCATCAGGCCATAGTTATTTAATTGTTTGCTTCTCATAACCTGGACTAAAAATAATTGGCATGTGGTATATAAGGTGATTACTGATTATTAGTTCAATGTATTATTTGTTTAGTTTTTTACAACAAAAAAAAACATCTGCAAGAACAACTTCCATATTAGTAATAAACATTGCAATATAGGCATGGGCAAATGTGGAGTACACCAGCCAGGGAAAACTTCAGCGAAAATGTCACAAGTTTGTCCTGAAATTTCTCTGCTTTTTCGGCATGATTCACGTCATCTCGCTTGCAGACCTTTCATTTTACAGGGCTGATTTAAGGTTAAGCATACAATCAGTCCCTCGTCAAAATGCAAGGCCTGCGCTAGGCTTGTGAAGTTCTAATTCAGCTGAGAATGTGGGGAGCAAAGAAAATTCTAAGTTGATCATCTCTCCACTGGCATTACCTCTCCCTCTTCATCTAAGAACTTTCATAAAGCCATGATATACAGAAGGACCACATGTCATACTGCGGATTTAGAACATTAAAATCAGTAGATAGATCAGTGGATGTGATGTGATATTTGGACAGGTACATGTACATGTAATTTGTGATACAGTGGACATATGTCATGTTGTATGTAGGAATGTACATGTATGCGTAGATCTCATTGGGGAAAAAATGCATCACACTTTCTTGACCAATTCTGAGGCACATACACAAAGAGAAAATTCAGGGTAGACTAATTCTACCCCAGGTGCCGGACCCCAGTCATGCCAGTCTATGGAATCACTGTTTGTGTGTGTGTCCATCTCATTTTTCAGTGAACATGATAATTTGAAAACTATTGATTCAATTCAGTCCAAATTTTAACTGAAGATATAATTGGAGGAGTAACTGTCAGCCTTTGGAATTTGAGGTCACTAGGTCAGTGGTCACATTTTTATTAAATTTTTTAATATTTTTAATGAGGTATTGTGAGTTCTGTTTACTCATCAGACATGTCAGAGTAGCTACACAAACCTTCCCTTGCGGATCTGAAGGACTACAGTTGTTTTCCCTATTCCTGCAGTTGAACTCTTCTCTATCATGTCTATATTGAAATCCTTCTTTTGATAATCTAACCCTCTTCAGCTGGGGGGGCTTCATCAACATGTTTGTGCACAGTTCTGCTGAACACTGGGAACAAACTTTATGACATTTAAGTATACAGTAAATTATATTGAATTTGAATGACAATAAACATCATTCCTGAATCCAGCATGGCAGCCACAGTGGTTCAGTGGCATGTAAATCACATTATTTCTAACACTGAACAATTTTGCATGAAATAAATTGATTTTATGTCAAATAAGTAGGCTACTAGTATTTTCTCATCTGACTTGTCTCATCAATGTGGTGGGGAATATGTGAGCTTCCAGCTCTTGTTTCTTCCAAATAAAGTTTAATGAGGGCAGCGTGTAAGCTAATTTCAGCTCCATATATTAATGACAGTCATACCATAGATTATTCATAAATTATTGGCAGTCACATAATACATTAATGAAAGTCACACGATACATTATTGAGGCACACCTTGCATTCATGAGTCCCACCATGCATTGATGACAATCACACAATTCATTAACGATGGCAGTCACACCATACATTAGTAACAGTCACACCATGCATTAATGAGTCACACCATGCATTAATGACAGTCACACCATACATTAGTAACAGTCACACCATACATTAGTAACAGTCACACCATACATTAGTAAGTCACACCATACATTAGTAACAGTCACACCATGCATTAATGAGTCACACCATACATTCACACCATACATTAATGACAGTCACACCATACATTTGATCACCCAACATTAATGACAGTCACACCCTGCATTAATGACAGTCACACCATACATTAATGGCAGTCACACCATGAGTTATTGGCAATCACATAATACATTTATGAAAGTCACACGATACATGTACATTATTGAGCCACACCATGCATTAAAGAGTTCCACCATGCATTGATGACAATCACACAATTCATTAACAATGGCAGTCACACCATACATTAGTAACAGTCACACCATGCATTAATCACCCTTACATTTGATCACCCAAAATTAATGATAGTCACACCCTGCATTAATGACAGTCACATCATACATTAAGGGTGAGTGAATAGAATTTAACGTCACTTTCAATAATATTTCAGCTATAAATTAATCGTGACGAACCAACTAAGCACCACTCAGCCAAGTTGCGTTCCTGCTACTTCAAAGAAGAAATCTTTGAAACAGTATGGAACCAGACACTCTCCATCCACCCTATAAAACACTGAGGACAGCACACAGGATACAGACAGGACATCACATTGGAGCAATAAAGACAAGCGATATTACAGTGCTAGACATCACTTTATCAAGTTGCTGCTCAGCAAAATGCATTGAAGCAACAGGAACCCAATGGCAGTCACACCATAAATTATTGGCAGTCGCATAACACATTAATGACAGCCACTCCATACGTTAATGACAGTCACACCATACATTAATAACAGTCACACCATACATTAATGACAGTCACACAATACATCAATGACAGTCACACCCTACATTAATGACAGTCACTCCATACATTAATGACAGTCACACCATACATTAATGACAGTCACATAATACATTAATGACAGTCACACCATACATTAATGATAGTCACTCCATACATTAATTACATTCACACCATACATTAATGACAGTCACTCCATACATTAATTACAGTCACGCCATACATTAATGATAGTCACATAATACATTAATTACATTCACACCACACATTAATGACAGTCACTCCATACATTAATTACAGTCACGCCATACATTAATGAGTCACACCATACATTAATGACAGTCACACCATACATTAATGACAGTCACACCATACATTAATGACAGTTACACCATACATTAATGGTAGTCACACCATACATTAATGACAGTCACACCATACATTAATGACCATACATTAATGACAGTCACACCATACATTAATGACAGTTACACCATACATTAATGACAGTCACATCTACATTAATGAGTCACACCATACATTAATGACAGTTACACCATACATTAATGACAGTCACACCATACATTAATGACAGTTACACCATACATTAATGACAGTTACACCATACATTTAATGTATGGTGTAACTGTCATTAATGTATGGTGTGACAACATTAATGTTGGGTGATCAAATGTATGGTGTAACTGTCATTAATGTATGGTGTAACTGTCATTAATGTATGAGTAATGACTGTCATTAATGTATGTGGTGCCAACTGTCATTAATGTATGGTGTGACTTGTCATTAATGTGGAAGTGTGATAATGACAGTCACACCTACATTAATGACAGTCACACCATACATTAATGACAGTTACACCATACATTAATGACAGTCACACCATACATTAATGACAGTTACACCATACATTAATGACAGTTACACCATACATTTGATCACCCAACATTAATGACAGTCACACCCTGCATTAATGACAGTCACACCATACATTAATGACAGTTACACCATACATTAATGACAGTTACACCATACATTAATGACAGTCACACCTACATTAATGACAGTCACACCATACATTAATGACAGTCACACCATACATTAATGACAGTCACACCATACATTAATGACAGTTACACCATACATTTGATCACCCAACATTAATGGTGAATGTTTTTGTTTTGGAGATGGAGATAATGAATTATGACCACTACATGGTATTGTCTTGAACTTATTCAAAGTCTCCAGGTGAAGAAACAAACTTTCCAATAGTACACAAGTACATCTGCATTGTATGTGAAAGAAATCATTCTTCAAAAAATATTTATCCTGACTATGTTAACTGAAAGATGCAAACCAATTACAGTAGCATTGCCACCATTCATGCTACATGGCGATTAAAATGGATTTTCTGATGATTTTTTTCAGGTCAGAGCTGTCCTCGTCATTACAGTCTCATATAGACTCTTCTGATATCTACGTCAATGTCAAGTCTTACAGTGAACCCAGGGAACACCTACCTCAGATAGACTCCTTACTGTTGGGTGGACAAGACCAGGTATGTCATTTATACCTGTAAGCTTAGTCTTACAGTGATCTCAGGGTGAGGGAACACCTACCTCAGATACTCCTTACCACTGGGTGGACATGACCAGGTATGTCATTTATACCTGTAGTCTTACAGTGATCACAAGGAACACCTACCTCAGATAAACTCCTTACTGCTGGGTGGACATGACCAAGTATGTCATTTATACCTGTAGTCTTACAGTGATCACAAGGAACACCTACCTCAGATACTCCTTACTGCTGGGTGGACATGACCAAGTATGTCATTTATACCTGTAGTCTTACAGTGATCACAAGGAACACCTACCTCAGATAAACTCCTTACTACTGGGTGGACAAGACTAGGTATGTCATTTATACCTGTAGTCTTACAGTGATCACAAGGAACACCTACCTCAGATAAACTCCTTACTGCTGGATGGACAAGTCCAGGTATGTCATAAATTATACCTAGGTAGACTTATAGTGATCCCAGTAAACACCTATATCAGGTAGACTCCTTACTACTGGGTCGACACGACCAGGTATGTCATTTATACCTGTAGTCTTATAGTGATCCCAGTGAACACCTATGTCAGGTAGACTCCTTACTGCTGGACGGACAAGACCTGGTATGTCATAAATTATACCTGTAATCTTATAGTGATCCCAGTAAACACCTACCTCAGATAGACTCCTTACTGCTGGATGGACAAGTCCAGGTATGTCATAAATTATACCTAGGTAGTCTTATCGTGATCCCAGTAAACACCTACCTCAGCAGGGTTAGATGCAGGATTTTCGCCAAAGTCCTTGTTTGAAAATAGCTTTGTCGTTATTTGAAAAAACTAATTCTGCAAAATGGCTAATATCACTCAAATGGTGTTGAACATGCCAAAACATTGTCAGTTTGTGTTCTTTGAGTGTTTTACACAAACTACTGTGCCTTTTGCCCCTGATATTCACTTGAATCTATGAGTTTTCTAAAATAAAGTCATTTGATTTTGTGGAAAAATGGTCATTTGATTTTATAGTTGTGTCCTTTTTAAGGATGCTGTGAGACCCTGTATCTAACTCTGCTCAGGTAGACTCCTTATTACTGGATAGACAAGACAGTAATTCCAGTGAACACCTACCTCAGATAGACTCCTTACTGCTGGGTGGACAAGACCAGATATGTCATTTATACCTGCAGACTTTATCTTGTTCTACTGGGTGATTATTTTGGTGTCGTTCAGTACATTTAGACAGCATTTTTTAGGACAAATTATAAATTGTGCAGCTTTTGAGATTAATTTCTCCATTGTTTAAGCGATACCCTCAAAGGTGTTCAGAAATTACAATTAAGAACAATGAAGTACATTTTCTGAAGAAATAGAAAATGGTGTCTCAACTCCCATGTTTTACAATGTATTGCTGAAAACACAGTGTTTCATTGCTAGCTAAGACCCAGGTAAGTTTCCATGACTGTCAAGTCAACATTGTAAATGAGTTGATTAAAAAACAAATGAAGCCTCCGAGGGTTAATTGTGATATTGTTATGCTAAAGCAATAGCGATTCCCAGTAGTTTAGCGCATCACATTGGTCACACTGGTTCTCGTCAGATCACTGAAGTTAAGCAACGTTGAGCTCAGTCAATACTTGGGTGGGTGACCAGATGCTGTACTGGCTGGGCTGATCAGTGTACAGGATGATAGGAACCGTGGACTTTCTCATGTTCTGGCACATGTAGGCACTGTCGTGATATGACTGTAAAAATGTTAAAAATGACCTTAAATCCTACTAACTCACTCACTCCCAGTAGTTTAGTCCAGGGCTGTAGCCAGGATTTACTGAGGGGTAGTTCGCCTTCACTCCAAAAGGGCACATTCAGGGGGTTCGCTGTATGGGAAAAGGGGCAAATAGGGGGTTCGCTTCAGTGTTTGAAAAGGGCATTTATATGAGAAAAATATATAAAATT